>CAVNYN010288327.1:3402-23037 GCA_963692815.1 Nyctanthes arbor-tristis | reverse complement strand
GAAATAAAGAACAAAGTACTCAAGAAGATGGTAATGCCATGAAATTACCAAAACATTGAGCCTCAAAACCACAATACCAACCACCGCGCCATCTTTTACCGCCACCGCCGCTCGCCGCTTGTTAGAGATCTAGGGTATTAGAGGATCGAAATGCACTCCAAGGCCGAAATCGATTCTACCTGTACTCTTCAAATGTTTATTAATAAGTGAAATGTGGTTGAGAGTAGTCGAAAGTCAAATTTCAGGTAGAAGAATAGAGGGACTGATGCCTTTTTGTTAAAATCCTTAATAGGCGTCGGTCCCTTTGAGCGACTGACGCCTTTAATACATAAATGGGTGTCGGTTGCAAATTGGCAACCGACGCCCATTGTATACTCATAATGTACGCGTCGGTTCTTTAGTAAAGAACCGATGCCTATAGTTTAACATTAATTTCAAAATTGCCACTGCGTATAGTTTACGCGTCATTTGTCTGACATACTGACGCGTATTCCTTATTTTTTCTTAGATTCTGTGGTAGTGTTTATCATTTATATCATGACCACTGTACAATAAAAGTGACATCTGTAGCACGAAATGACTTCCTCAAGATTGACCATTTGTAAACCTTTAGTGATTTTATTCATTACCGTACGTATATATGTAGATTGTATATCATCATGAGCACCCTCACTCTCATGAAATGACAATAGTATTTTGAATAGGGTGAACCAAGTAGCTAATTTAAGGTGTTACCTCAATCAGTGTTCTTTTATAGCTTATTTTAAAAGATCTTTGTCGTCTTCGCGACTAGCCCATCTCTACCATGTCTTGTTGCGACACTTCTCCTCCTTTAAAATTCTGTAAATGACAATATTGAGCCTCTGCACTCTTAATTGAGCACAAAATCCCAAATGGGCTTAAAACCTCAAATTTCTAATTATTAGCTTCCAATGAATTCTAGGGCCACATCTCCGAAGAAAGAAGATTATCAATATCAGATAGATCGGAAGAGCACACGTAAATGATTGTTAGAATCTCCATGTCGTATCTGTTACAAACCCCTCAGCCGCCGCCGTTACCCCGTGCTTTGTTCTTTCATCTTGTTTTGTCTATTTTGTGTTCATATTGTTGCATATTATGATATTTAAACTTTTATTTATTTATAAGAAAAATGTAAATGATTTTCTGTGTTATTTGATTTTTTGATTTGTTTATTTGGATAATGCTAGGTATTTGAATCATTTAAGAGTTGATAGAAGAATCTATATCTTTATCTACTAGATTCTCACATGTGCGTTACATGGGAAATTCACAATTCAGATCATAGAAGTCAAAAATATAATAATATGTTATGATATTAACAATAACATATAATAGATAAGTAGTTTGCTCATAAATTAATTTCTTAATTTTCGGTGTTAATTTGGCTATTATATAATAGCTAAATTAATGTATTCTATTTTTATTTTTTTGGTCAATCGTTCAATCATAGAAAGCTTTTTTTTCCCTGATCAAATCAATAATAGCTATTACTATAATAGATGCTACATTAATCACCCTTGCACGGTAATTGAATCACATGTTAAACAAATAGGATGTCAAGAAAAATGAAATTTTTGTAGTAATCACAATTGTGATATAGATTAAAATAATTTTAAGAACAATATAATAGACACAATCAAATAATTCAAATTGTGAAATGAGGGATAGAAATAAGATAATAGGATAATATCAAAAGTTTTCAAGGGGAAGTAGATCGGATTAGGATTCTTTTGTAACGACCCAGCCGAAATCATGATGTAACATATTGTAATACATGAGTATTAATTATAGAATGAAGAAAATGGAAGAATAAGAAATAATAAAAATGGAAATCTAGGTAAAATAGTTCAGGTAGTTTTTGAGGTATTGACAGTTGACTGCTTTTCTTAACGAAAAGTATAAGCTGGAAATCAGGCATTGACACTTCAAGGTCTGCAGTAACCGAGACCTCACCAATGTATAAGATGAGTTAAGTGACAATTTTCTAGGCTGAATTTCAATGAGACCCCATGAGAATTTAAAGATGAATACTATACCAAATTTAGAGCCCTACATGCCTACTTTAAGAAGGATTTAACTAATTATCATTTTGATTAATAGATCATCACAAAATAATTTATGAAAATGGCTTCCAAGAATGACAAAATCCGAAAACTATGTTGGAGACCCCCTATTTTGATCATTAATAACTTTTCCTATAAAAGCCGGATTTCAGTTCTATAAAGTCCACATGATAATAGGTACTGAAAGCTTTAAAATGATGTATAAAATATAACAAAGAGAAGTCATTTCATAACTCAAATAAATTGTACAAAGAGCCTTAAGAAATGGAATTATACATATTTGTGGATCTCAAATGAGAATTCAATTTAGTTAAATGGACTTCAAATGAGATTTCAAGTTAATTACGCACGAGCACATTGCTTTGAGTACATGGTTTTGGAAATAAAATTCTATGGGCAAAGATGGATTAATAATGACCAATCTAAGAGTGAGACTTAGCAACAAGGCAATGGAGGCAAATGCCTAAAAATAGAGGGGAAAACTTTCATTTTAAGTGCACATTTCCTATCTCTCTTCTCACTCTCTTGTTCACACATACACACACACTCTCTCTCTCTCTCTCTCACACTCTCTCACTCACTCTCAACCTCTTCCCACTTTTCTTAATATTTTCTCCACCTAAGTATATATATATATATATTAACACAAATACCATACAAGAATAAAATACAAGGAGTAGGTGTAGGAAAAAATAAGAAGGAAATTAAATTGAGGAAAGCAAACAGTTACTTTGAGGTCACTTTAATTGAGGTTAAAATTCAAGAAATTATTATATTTCTTTGAAGTATTATAAGGACTCACCCTCAAGCAAGGAGAAACTAGAGTTTAATCATGAAATGAACTAAAATACACAAAAACCTGCAAGTGGAAAAAGGATTAAGTCTCAACGCCTGATAAATCCAAGTCTTGATACCTGACGGGGCAGAATACAAGTTTTGTTGATGATGAATATGCTTTTGATTGTAGGTTGAACAGGGCAACTAAGGCGGCAACTAAGGCAGTAATAGTAAGTGATGTTTACACCCCTTTATGTGTTCTTTTATATGTTTTGAAAGATTATATTTTATAAGTGTTACATTATGACTTGTGAGTGGTGTTTACACTTGCTTACGTGCTCTTTATGTTGTTTGAAGCATTATATTGTTTTATTGAGGGTTTAAAGCCACAATTAGGAAGGGATGTACTAATTGTTGGGAGATATGACTTTTTCACAAATCCTAGATCGAGCTCTAATTGCTGAACAAGCCGAAGAAAAAATTAGGAAAGCGCGGGAGATTAGAGCCAAAAATCCTAGAAATTTTCAAGAAAACCAAAATAGTCCAAAGTCGCAACCCACAACAAAGAAAAGTAATACAAACACCGGGCCTAATGAAATGACATATCCTACATGTCAAACTTGCAGGAAACGACACTGGGGTCAATGCCGACAGAAGTTAGGACAATGTTTTCGTTGTGGAAAGGAGGGGCATTTAATTAGAGACTGTCCTGAAGAAAAGAAGATCCAATCCCCTCAAGCTAGAAGAGCTTTTACCATGATCGGCTCTAAAGCTGTAGATGACGATGACACCATTGCAGGTATAATTTATCTTTAAAAACAAAGTTGCCTATACATACTTTTCTTTATACTAGTTTTTTCTCACCTGTGCGTTGCACAGGTAGACCTATAGTGTACATTCATATCAAAATTGATGTAAGTGTGTTATTTAAACATCATGTCATAAATAAAGTACAATATACCATTTGCATTGTATAAAATTATGAATCAATATACGAAAATTATAAATAACCACTAGATATTTATTTGTAGTAAAATGCTTGAGCATTGAGCATAAATTTGATTGTATAACTGAGACTATAATTCTGGGCCTTCTACAAACACATCGTGTAAGTTCACACGTCCGATCTATCTGAATTTGTAATAATTAGTAGTCGAATGATTGAATTATAATCAACTATTACAACCACGAATCTAACATCTCACCTATGCGTTGCACGATAGACTAATTTAAAAAAAATCAATAATAATGAAAAATAAAATATTAAACAGATACGTGCCATCGGATTTGTATAACAAAATCAGTAAATATACAATTTTGATTTAGTCACTCTCTTATGTATTCGATTAGTGCTTTACTATATTTTACTTTTAAATCATCTAACTTATTTAATATATTATTAGTTAACAGTCTAATAATATGTATCAGGCGTGTATATACATGTATTCGTTCGATACCTGTTTAGATAAAAAATTTCATACCCATAAGAAAGTACCCTAGACATACTCTTTTTAACCGGATAATACCTCGTTTTCCCCACATACCCTTTTAACTGGGTGATACTTCGTTTTATTTTGTACAAATACCCATAATATCACGTTGTTATTTTAGTCTAGCAAATAACAAATATAATCCTTAAAAAAGTAGCATGATTTTGTAATGACAAACGTTAGAGGCGTAATAATTATAATGATAAATAAAATATTAATATGATAAAAATTTTCGTCCAAAGTTGATCTATTAATAGTTACATCTGAAAATAATTATTGCTTTTTATCTTATATATATTTGAACAAATTTCTAACATTTTAAGATTACCTGCAAAATAGGAATATACTATGGTCCAATTCCAGTTTTCACAAATATTAAGAAAAATACAATTAATAGTGTTGGAAATATAAAAGTAAATATCATTGAATCGTGTTTTATTTGATTGTACACTATATATTTTTATTTGATCTTTTCTTGTATTTTTATTAATTGGTTACTTTCTAATAATTTTTTCTACCAAAACAAAACTTCAAATAAATTTTCACTTTTAGTTATTGCTTGTTGATATTTTGTATTTCTTTGTGAAATATTATGTATATATTATATATTACATATTATTTATAAAAGGAAAAATAAGGGTACCGTATAATATAATAGATAAATATTTAAATCATGTAGTTTTTAGTAAATATGAATTGGCACAATAATGAAACAATTAAATTTACCAAACATTTGCAATTTGCTTTTAGACCTACAACAATTTTAGCAAAAAGGTTTACCAAACACTAATCGATTCTTCTTACAGTGTATTTTTGTCAGCATAGCAGAAGCTGCTTATTAGAGAAGTTTTAACAATACCAAACTAAGCCTAAATACAAGTTTAATATTTTACGTTTATACCATCTAACTTATTTAATATTATTAGTTAACAGTCTAATAATACTATCGGGTATGTACATACCCATATTCGCTCAATACCCGTTCACATAAAAATTTTCATACCCAAAAGAAAGTAGCCTCCCAACATACCATTTTAACTAGATAATACCCTTTCAACATACCATTTTAACTGGATATTACCTTGTTTTCTCACTTACCTTTTTAACTGGGTGATACTTCCTTTTATTTTGTACAAATGCCCATAATACCACGTTGTTATTTTAGTCTAGCAAATAATAAATATAATCATTAAAAAAGTAGCATAATTTTATAATGACAATCGTTAGAGGTGTAATAATTATATTGATCTATTAATAGTTATGTTTGAAATTAATTATTGCTTTTTATTTTATTTATATTTGAACAGATTTCTAGTATTTTATGACTATCTGCAAAATAGGAATATACAATGTTGGAAATGTAAAATTTAATATCATATATCCCTAATATACCACTCCATTTATTAAATATTCCATTTTAAATAATACTATTTTATCGATTAAAATACACATTAATAGTCCAACTACTTTTTTAGTAGGAGAGTGAATTATATTTTAAGATAGATGAAAAAGAAAAGTGGACCAATTTTATGGGATGGAGGTGGTATGAAAATAATTAAATTTGTACAATTAATAATTAGGAAAGTTTTGAAAGATAATATTAGGAAAGTTTTGTAAGATAATATAATGAAAGTTTTGTAAGATAATATAATGAGTTTAATTCAGTTTTAGATTTTTTTTATTAGTATGAATTTTTGTTTTAGATTTGTATAATTTTATTTGCGGAAGTCAAGGAAAGATTTGACGAATATTTTTAAACATACTACTTAAATACATGTTTAATGTTCTATTTTAATTTACTTTTTAAATCATGTCACTTACTCAATATTATTAGTTACCAATTTAACATTGCGTATCAAACGTGTACCACAACATATGTACCCACTTGATATCGATTCAGATAAAAATTTCATACCCATGAGATTATATCCACTCCACATACTCTTTTAACCATATAATACCTCATTTTATTATGTATTTCCAACAAATAAATAATAAAATCTTTAGAAAACGTTGCATAATTTTGGAATAATTATTTTTACCATGATACATGTATCCGCTTGATATCCATTCATATAAAAAATTGCATTGTACATATAAGAATATCTAAATTATGAACATAAATTAGCAATATATTATATATATATATATATTTAAGATTTTGTTGTTCAATTAGATGAAGATTTTGGTGTTATTCAAAAGATATTATAAAAAAATCCGCTAAGATTGTGTTGTGGATTTTAGAATGTGAGGAATTTTAGGTAGAAATGAGTTCTAATCAAAGAAAATTTGAGGATTTCCATAGAAAGAGATAAGGGAGGGAGATATGTTAGTAAATGAAGTACTAAATAGAACGCGAGACAAATCGGTTGTAAAGATATTAATCAATAATAAAAGAAGGGATAAAGATTTTACATGCTACAATTTATTTATTTTGTAACTATGAGCAAAAAACAAAGCGTGATTTTTCTAGAAATTCGTGAATCTCGAGAACATAAACCTAAAGATAGTAATACAAAATTATGTTATTCTTCTCCATTGGGCTAATCAATATTAGAGGAAGTTAAGTGTACAATATAAAGGAAATTTTTATTTTCGATTCTTATAGTTTTTTATTATTGTGCCAGATAGAGCTTTAGGTGGGAAATATTTTCTAATTGCACTAGAAGAAATTGTAAATGTGCCAGAAAACTCTTGTATTATATATTATATGAATTGTTAACAAATAAAAAAGTTGTCATAATGGTCTAAAACCATGTAACTTTTAACAGTAGGTCACAAGTTCAATCCTTCACTATTACATTTATGACAATTTTTTCAATTAAAAATGATAGTTGGTGTGATATATCTATAAGCAATTGGGCTACATAGAGCTTTAAGTGAGAAACATTTTCTAATTGCGCCATAAGAAATTGTGATTGTGCCAGAAAACTCTTGTATTATATATTATATGATGATATGATATGATATGATATATTAATATGAATTGTTAACAAATAAAAGAGTTGGCATAATGTTTTAAAAGTATGTTACTCTTAACATATAGGTCATGAGTTCAATCCTTCACTATTACATTTGTAACAAAGTTTTTATTAAACGTGACAGTCGGTGTGATATATGGAAAGCAATTGTGCCAGATAGAGCTTTAGGCGGAAAACATTTTCTAATTACGCAAAATGAAATTGTAATTGTGCCAGAAAGCTCTTATATTATATATTACTAGTATAGCACCCGTGCGATGCACGGGAAGAACAACACTAAAAAATATAACAATAGGAATTTGAAAAATGAATTAAAAAAATTTGTACGCTAGTTGAAAATAGAAAAAAATGAATGTACATCAATGAAAACAATTAGACCAATAACTTCATTAATTGAAATCTTTTCCTACATTCAATGGGACCAATCAACTTGTATGACATGTGTATCGTTCCTTATTTATTAAATATAACATCCCATCTTAATGATGTATTAGTCAAACCACATGCTTGAACTATGAATTGACTCTTTGCATTTTGAATATCTTTGAAATTTCAAAAATTTTCATCTTACATGATTTTGAAACTCTAACTTATGAAAAAAGGAACTGGCTGGAAAGAAGAATAAATACTTGTGAGAATTTATTAGAGGTCAATTTTTTTGACAAATAAATCTAAATGCAGAAACTTCTTAAGTTTCCAATTTCTGACTCATTATGTTAAAACATTAAAAATTTTTAAGAAAAAAATAAAAAAAAAACTAACTCTGTAAGCTTTGCATGTTTCCAATGAGAATGGGGCCAAAATCTATCTAAAAAGTTATTGACATTCAAGTAAGGATCATTGAAGCTAACCAAGATCACAATAGCCTTCTAAAGTAATAGTGCAAGTACAAACTTGCCAAGTGTTTAACTCTACCAACCACCGTTGATAACGTTTCAGCGAGCTCTTCTCCTTACAAAAGAGATATAGGCCACTTGACATTTCTCATTACATGGATTTTCCATAAAATTACAGCGTGTTGAATTGCATTTGTTTTTCCTGAAAAATATCAAATTCATGAGAAAAATTTCAATCTTTAAGAGTTTATTTGGGGAATGAAATTTTAAATTCCATGGTAGGGAAAAACATGGGAAAATAGGCAAAATATGATGTCATCAGTTATCTTACAGCACCGTCAGAGGCGGGAAATATGGTAGAAACTACACTTGATTTAGATTAATATAATATAATATAGCTATAGATTTGCAGGCAATGAGAATTGGAGGGTAGTATTGCCTTTTTAAGTAGAAAAATTAGATTACATAAAAAAATGTGAGATTTGAGATTGAAATTGTTAAGTTTAAAAGGTTAGGATTAAATACACAATATGATGAAACTTTAGGGTTAGACTGCACAAATTAGCCATTTTAAAATAGAAAATAATAAAATAATATGACATCAAGCATGACGTCAGTGATTTGGGCCGGAAAACGTGTTTAGACTACTCTTGAGTTAGATATATATAGATATAGATATGAATATGAATTGTTAACAAATAAAAGAGTTAGCATAATGGTTTAAAAGCATGTTACTCTTAACATGTAAGTCACGAGTTCAATCATTCACTATTACATTTGTAACAATTTTTTATTAAAAGAGACAGTCAGTGTGATATATGGCATTATAAGCAACTATGCCAGATAGAGTTTTAGGAGGGAAACATTTTCTAATTGCGCCAGATGAAATTGTAATTGTGCCAGAAAAGTATTGTATTATATATTATATGAATTGTTAACAAATAAAAGAGTTGGTGTAATGGTTTAAAAACATTTTACTTTTAACATGTCAGTCACGAGTTCAATCATTCACTCTTACATTTGTAACAAATTTTTTATTAAAAGTGGCAGTCAGTGTGATATGGTATTATAGGTAATTGTGCCAGATAGAGCTTTAGGTGGGAAACATTTTTTAATTGCGCTAGAGGAAATTGTAATTATGCCAAAAAACTCTTGTATTATATATTATTACTAGATTTCCACTCGTGCGTTGCAAGGACAGATCTCTAAAAGAATTTCATACATAAAAAGAATATAAGAAACTAAAAAACACAAACTGCATAGAATTAACGTGTATCTTACGTTTGCAAGTAGCATGCAATCGATTCTTTATTTTGATGATGTAATTTTAAATTATTGTTATTAGTCCATCGCCATCTCGTTGAACCAATAACTTTTTATTGATTCTTATTTTTTATTTTCTTTAAAGACAATAAAACCCGATAGCATAATTCTATATTACTTTCACACTCTGTGCATGTCATGCTTCACACCCATGCATTTCATGGACATATTATACTGAAAAGGTCACATACAATGAAGTAAGAGAATATAAAATCATAAAATTATACAATCGAACAAAGTAAATATGTAAATTAAGTACAAATCTCCATCCAAGATAAAATGTTAGATACTCAATGTAAATATAAATATGTTTTCTTAAGAACTTATGTTTTCAAGAAGATTTTCAAAATGAAATGGGAAGATAGGAAAGAAGGGGACATGAAGTATAAAAGTTCAAAATTGTTTCAAGTTAATTTTGAGGATGAAATTATTTTAAGGGGAATAGATTGTAACGAGCCACCCGAAATCATGATGTAACATATTGTAATAAATGAGTATTAATTATAGAACGAATAAAATGGAAGAAAAAGAAATAATAAAAGTGGAAATCTTGATTAAATAGTTCAGGTCTCTGTATCTTAATTTTTGAGGTGTTGACAGTTGACTGCTTTTCTTAACGAAAAGTATAAGCTGGAAATCAGGTATTGATACTTCAAGGTCCGCATTACTCGAGACTTCACCAATGAGTTAAGTGGCGATTTTCTAACTTGAATTTCAATAAGACCCCATGAGAATTTAAAGATGAATACTACACCAAATTTAGAGCCCTACAAGTCTACTTTAAGAAGGATTTAACTAATTGTCATTTTGATTAATAAATCATCACAAAATAATTTATGGAAATGGCTTCCGGGAATGATGAAATCTTGAAACTGAGTTAGAGACCCCCTACTTTGATCATTAATAACTTTTCCTATAAGAGTCGGATTTTAGTTCTATAAGGTCCACATGATAATAGGTATTGAAAGCTTTAAAATGATGTATAAAATATAACAAAGAGAAATCATTTCATAACTCAAATAAGTTGTAGAAAGAGCCTTAAGGAATGGAATTATACATATTTGTGGATCTCAAATGAGAATTCAATTTAGTTAAATGGACTTCAAATGAGATTTCAAATTAATTGAGCACAAGCACATAGTTTTGAGTGCATGCTTTTGGAAATAAAATTTTGTGGGCAAAGATGGATTAATAATGACCAATCTAAGAGTGACACTTGGCAACAAGGCATTGGAGGCAAACTCCAATAAATAGAGGGGAAAACATTCATTTTGAATGCAGCTTTCTAGTCTCTCTTCTCACCCTCTTGATCACACACTCTCTCTCTCTCTCTCTCTCTCTCTCTCTCAACCTCTCCCCACTTTTCTTAATATTTTTTCCACCTAAGTATATATATACTAACACAAATACCATACAAGAATGAAATACAAGGGGGAGGAGTAGGAAAAAGTAAGAAGGAAATTAAATTGAGGAAAGGAAATAATTACTTTGAGGTCACTCTAATTGAGGTTAGAATTTAAGAAATTATTATATTTCTTTGAGGTATTTCAAGGACTCACCCTAAAGTAAAGATAAACTAGAGTTTAAACAAGAAACGAACTAAAATATACATAAAACCCACAAGCGGTGAAGCTAAAATAGGATTAAGTCTCAACGCCTCATAAATCCAAGTCTGCAGAATGCAAGTTTTGCTGATGATGATTATGCTTTTGATTGTAGGCTGAACAGGGCGACTAAGGCAGTAATTATGAGTGATGTTTACACCCCTTTATGTGCTCTTTTATGTATTTTGAAAGATTATCTCTTTTATGGGTTACATTATGAATTGTGAGTGGTTTTACACTTGTTTACGTGCTCTTTATGTTGTTTGAAGCATTATATCTTCTTGAATGATGAATTGTGATTTTTTATGCAATATTTATAAAGTGAAATGAGTATAATGTTTTGATATGAGATGTTATAGATGTCATGTATAAGATGATGTTATTACAAGTTGATGACAAAGTACAAGAAGTGTTATGCTATTAGAAGTCATCTATTTACATATGCCATGTATAAGATATTGCCATTACAAGTACATCACGAGCATGAAAAATTTTTCATGGATTGCACTAGTTGAATCTTACCTCTACAAGTCAAGTTATGCTTAAATGTACAAGTTTAAGCTCATGATCATGCCTGCAAGTTAAAGTTAAATTTCAAGTGCATGATCATGTTACAAGCTTAAGTATATCTGATTCATGTTATTCTTATGATTATGATGAGCGCTCGGGGCAAGATCAACATGTGCAATCAGGGCCCAAGAGTCATATCATGTTTTCTAAAGAAAAAAAAGAAACTTTTCAAATTACATCACGTTTCTCAAAAATCATCTTGCATGTGTAAATATTGCTCACTAGACCTTTGGTTCACCCCTTCCTTTTTACCAATGGTAGGTGTTGAAAATAAAAGTCTACAAGGATAACTCACTCTCTTGGATGGTGTCTCCGTAGGATGGCAATTACAATGGACCTTCGGGGTTATGAAGAATAATTGTTATGGTAATATAAAAAATGGGAATATTGTGTTTTAAAGTGAAATCTTTTAGTATAATTATATTTGTAAAAAGAAGAATTTTATCTCTATGTATCTTTCTTTCTAATACGATATGAACGAAGTTATGGATTTAGATGCTTTAAATAAAGTTGAGTTCTACTTTATATTTTCTAACTGTCCTTTTATCAAAAGGGAAACGAGAAGAAATAATGTCTTAGCAATTTTATATTTTTGTATAAGTAGTTCAACCAAGAAGTAATCCCATAAAATTTCTTAGTTTTCTAAGTAGTCTCAACAGCAAATAAACTGTAGTATCTACACTTGCTTCCTAATTAATTACCTAACTGAAAAGTAGTCTCGATACGTACAGAGTTAAAGTCTCTGCATCTGAACTACACTATAAATATGTTTCCTTAATGAAAGTGAATTCAAGTTGTGGTCACATTCTTGAATTAACACTTTTAGTAAGTCATAATGTTTGTACTTCTATTTTAATTGAGAATTGGGTTATTTATTTACCGTTAAGTTATCAAATGACATAATCACTAGAAGTTATAAGAAATATGTACGGTCGTAACAAATTTGGTATCAGAGCAATATGTTTCCACGAGTGGAGTACAAGTATGCCATCTCAGGGACTGGTAGGCGTTTAATTGCGATATTTAATTCCCATATATGTGTCATTAATTAGGTAATATTGTGTTTAAAAATTTGTATTTATGTTTAGTTTGGTGAATTGTAGATTAAAATCCAAGAGCGAGTAAAAATGTACGAGTTTGGATCAACTTTGTACGAATTACGAAGTTTGGGGACAACAAGAGCACGATGGAAAGTTGAAGAAAGAAAAATAAAAAATCCAGAAAGTATACGGCCACATGCATGAAGAAATGCGGCAGAAACACGGCCAAGGAATCTACGCGGTCGCATGACAGGAACAGAGAACACGGCTAGAGTCCATGCGGCCGCATAGTTTGTTTTGCGCGAATTTTTTATATTTCCTACTTTATTTAAAATTCTTTTTATGGTAAACTTAGTGTACAAATTTTATTATTTTCTTAGGTTTTCTTGGAAGTTATAAAAGGAGTCTAACATAGTTTTGAGAGGTACATCTATACATACATCAAATTACATTAGTTTCTTCAAGTAGCTCATAGAGATTGTTTGGGGTTTTTGAGTTGAAGTTCGAGATTGAAGAAGATTGGTTCAATGCTCTTCATTATCATTCCGTTTCTCAATAAATCTGGTCATAAATTTCAACTTTATTCTCTTTTTATCTATGAATTTGATCTTTATTATACATAACTAATTCCTTTTCTTGGGACAAACAATGTAGCCCTGTTGTGAACCCTAGTTGTTAGTTTGTTGATTCAATGCCTAAAAATTGGTGTCTAGTTAATTCTCTATCGTTGTTTTGTATGCCTTACTTATTTGGCGTGCAAATTTGTGAATGTTTATTGATTTGTGTTGAACTCAAGAGAGGATTGCATGAATTAGATTAGGTGATAAAGGATACTAATTTAGACGAGATAGAGAGATTTGCTTGTAGTTAGTGCAATCACGTAAATTGAACTTCATGGATATTTGCATGAGTTTCTTGTTATTAATGCACTTAAGAGGGTTGATAGCGCGCTCACTTAGAGATAGGTGAGGGGGTCTAATTAACTAGGATTAACTAGTTTTGAGAGGGGTTAGTTGATTAATTACATGAAATTCAATCGCTAACTAAAGTTTGTTTTTGTTAAATCAATGAACTAGTAGCTAGGGGAATCAATGGTATTGAATTTGTGAGTCCCAAGTTCATAAAATTCTTGAGGGAACTTTAATAATTACCTTAGTCATTCTTAATTACCTATTCTGTTAGTGTTTACCTTTATTTATTCATTTGCTTTTACAAACGACTCAAGATTTCGATCGTTTCAACTAAAGCAGACGTTCGGTGTTCAATACTTAAACCTTTCCTTGTGGGATGATAAAACGGACTCATTGTCCATTTTATTACTTGTTCGACCCATACACTTGTGGATTTCACACATATATTTTACCGAACTGCGACTCTCCAAGACATGTAAATTTCAATTTTGTTATGTGATCTTTGCTAATTTAGTATAGTATTTCAGTACACTCAAGTTAGGGAAAATCTAAAATTTGGGGCAGCTTTAGATATATGGTTATAACTAATTCTAAAACTAGAAGCAAGATGTGCATAAAACCTATTCATGAAATGCTCAAAAGTACTCCAAAAACTGAAACATAAGAGTTGCTTTATGAGCATAAGTAATCTACGCAAACAAGAGATTGAACAACCATAGCACATGATGATTACATTATAAGTTAAAAGCTCTTGTTAAATACAAAATGTTGAAAAAAAAAATGTGTAGTGAAAATTGAAATAATTGTCTCCATGTGTGCGCAAGATTATTAAATTGATTGGTGGAGTTTTAATGACTTATGTATTGTAGTATGGATGGTAACATTAACTACAAAGTTAGAAGCTATGAACTAGCTTAGTATTTGGTGGTATGTGAAACGAGAAGTATTTTCGAAAGGTATGTGGTAGTACTTTCTATTTTGCTATGATTTTTTTATGTAAAAAAAAAATGAAGGATGGGCAATCAAGTTAATATGAATTTATGTGATTTAATGATTTAGGCAAAATAAATAGAAGGGGCATTGAAACAAGAAATAAGTGAAGCGTGATTCATGTTGACAAAATGTCCTTCAAAAACCGAATGAAGCCTTGAGACCTAATAACTCAGTATTCGACACTTCACATATGAAACTATTAATTCATGTAAAAAAGTACCTAGTTTTAGTGAAGTCATGGGTTACTAGTATTCTGAAGTGTCAAGATTAGATTACAAACTAGTACTATTGTTGAGACAGAATGATGAGACATTAATGTTTCAAGCTTTGACACCTATGGATATCTTTTAAACAGAGTCTTGACACTTTAGATAGTAGGGTCTTAACACTTCACTATTCCATTCGCGAATTGTTAGGTGATTGATTACCAATAAGAGTAATTCTAATGCATAACATCATTCTTAAAATCCACATCATGAATAAGCCAAGATACCTTACATGAACCTAAATGGTCTATGATTTAACCAATGGATTTTTGAAAGTTGATTAATTCATTTTACTTGAATAGGTTGAAATGGCCGAGGATAATACCTCTACAAAACTAGATCATCTGAATTGTCTTGTCAGACAATAAGCGCGTCAGATTAATCAATTAATTAATAATAATAGTAGTGAGAATAAAAATGGTGAGCCAAGCCAAGCTATAAAACAAAAAATATGGCAATTGATCGATTTCACCGACTCAATCCCCATATATTCGAGGATGCAAAAGACCCTATTGATGCTGAAAACTGAATACGAACTATGGAAATAATGTTCATTTATGCTCATATCCCTGAGTCAGAAAAGGTGCATTGTACATCTTTCTTGATAAGAGTGGCGCTGGCTGTTGGTGGGATACTTTATTTAACATTGGTGAAACAATAGAAATTAGTTGGAAAGAATTTTATGAAAAATTCCAAGATAAATATTTCTCTTCCACTGCTAAAAACCAAAAGTTAAATGAATTTATTCAACTTTACCAAGGGTCAATGTCTGTTGCTGATTACATTAAGAAGTTTGAGAAGCTTTCTAGATTTACAACCCATGTGATTGGGATAGTTGAACTCAAAATAAATTGTTTTATTGAGGGTTTAAAGCCAGAATTAGGAAGGGATGTACTAATGGCTAGAATACGATATATGACATTTTCACAAATCCTAGGTTGAGCTCTAATTGCTGAACAAGCCAACGAAAAAATTAGGAAAGCGCGGAAGATTAGAGCTAAAAATTCTAGAAATTTTCAAGAAAACCAAAATACTCCAAAGTCACAACCCCCAGCAAAGAAAAGTAATACAAACACTGGACCTAATGAAATGACATATCCTACATGTTAAACTTGCAGGAAACAACACTGGGGTCAATGCCAACTGAAGTTAGGACAATGTTTTCATTGTGGAAAAGAGGGGCATTTAATTAGAGAGTGTCCTGATGAAAAGAAGATCCAATCCCCTCAGGCTAGAAGAGCTTTTACTTTGATCGGCTCTAAAGCTGTAGATGACGATGACACCATTACAGGTATAATTTATCTTTAAAAACAAAGTTACATATACATTACATTCCTTTATATTATATTTTGTCCAAACTTAAATATGTTCCACGTTTCTCCAAAGGAAACTTCTAAGATAATTGCTGAATGTTTGGACAGAATATAAATATGTTTGCTTAAGAACTTATTTTTTTCAGGAAGATTTTAAAAATGAAATGGGAAGATAGGAAAAAAAAGGGGACAAGAAGTATAAAAGTTCAAAATAGCTTCAAGTTAATTTCGAGGACGTCACTATTTTAAGGGGGATAGATTGCAACAACCTACCCAAAATCATGATGTAACATATTTGTAATAAATGAGTATTAATTATAGAATGAAGAAAATGGAAGAAAAAGAAATAATAAAAGTGGAAATCCTAGTAAAATAGTTTAGGTCTCTGTATCTTAATTTTTGATGTGTTGATAGTTGACTGCTTTTCCTAACGAAAAGTATAAGCTAGAAATCAGGTATTGACACTTCAAGGTCTGTCGTACTCAAGACCTTGCCAATGTATAAGATAAGTTAAGTGGCGATTTTCTAGGTTGAATTTCAATTAAACCCCACGAGAATTTAAAAATGAACACTACGACCAATTCGAAGCCCCACATGTCTACTTTAAGAAAGATTTAAGTAATTACCAATTTGATTAATAGATCATCACAAAATAATTTATGAAAATGGTTTCCGGGAATGACGGAATCTGGAAACTATGTTAGAGACCTCATACTTTGATCATTAATAAATTTTCCTATAAGAGTCGGATTTCAGTTCTCTATAGTCCACATGAAAATCGGTATTGAAAGATTTTAAAATGATATATAAAGTATGACAAAGATAAGTCATTTCACAACTCAAATAAATTGTACAAAGAGTCTTAAGAAATGAAATTATACATATTTGTGGATCTCAAATGAGAATTCAATTTAGTTAAATGGACTTCGAATGAGATTTCAAATTAATTAAGCACAAGCACATGGTTTTGAGTACTTGCTTTTGGAAATAAAATTCTATGGGCAAGGATGGATTAATAATGGCCAATCTAAGAGTAACACTTAGAAACAAGGCATGGGAGGCAAACTCCTATAAATAGAGGGGAAAACTTTCATTTTGAGTACACCTTTCCAATCTCTCTTCTCACTCTCTTGCTCACACACATGCTCTCTCTATCTCTCTCTCAACTTCTCCCCCACTTTTCTTAATATTTTCTCTGCCTAAGTATGTATATATATATACACTAACACAAATACCATACAAGAATAAAACACGAGGAGGAGGAGTAGGAAAAAGTAAGAAGGGAATTAAATTGAGAAAAGGAAACAATTACTTTGAGGTCATTGTAATTAGGGTTAGCATTTTAAGAAATTATTATATTTCTTTGAAGTATTATAAGGACTCACCCTAAAGAAAAGAAAAACTAGAGTTTAATCATGACATGAACTAAATTCACATAAAACCCGCAAGTGGAAAAGCTAAAACAGGATTAAGTCTCAGCACCTGATAAATCCAAGGCTTGATACCTGACGGGGCAGAATGCAAGTTTTGTTGATGCTGAATATGCTTTTGATTGTAGGTTGAATAGGGCGAGTAAGGCAGTAACTGTGAGTGATGTTTACACCCCTTTATATGCTCTTTTATGTTTTTGAAAGATTATCTCTTTTATGTGTTACATTATGAATTGTAAGTAGTGTCTACACTTGCTTACACGCTCTTTATGTTGTTTGAAGCATTATATCTTTTTATGTGTCTTGAACGATGAATTGTGAACTTTTATGCAATATTTATAAAGTGAAATTCGCATAATGTTTTGATATGAGATGTTATATATGTCATGCATAAAATGATGTTACTACGAGTTCATAACAAGTACAAGGAGTGTTATGATATTAGAAGTCATGTATTTACATATGCCATGTATAAGATATTGCCATTAGAAGTACATCACGAGCATGAAATCTTTTCATAGATTGCACTAGTTGAATCTTACCTTTGCAAGTTAAGTTATGCTTAAATCGGATTAACATGCCACTTTTGTACCAGGAGTGTCATATACGGTATGTACAAGTTTAAGCTCATGATCATGTTACAAGCTTAAGTATATCCGATTCATGTTATTCTTTTGATTATGATGAGCGCTCGGGGTAAGATCAACATGTGAATCCGGGCCAAAGCATCATGTCATGTTTTCTAAAGAAAAAAATAAACTTTTCAAACTATATCATGTTTTTCAAAAATCACCTTGCATGTGTAAATATTGCTCACTGGACCTTTAGTTCGCCCCTTTCCTTTTTCCAGCGGTAGGTGTTGAAAAGAAAAGTTTACAAGGATAACTCAAACTCTTGGATGAGGTCCCCGGAGGATGGCAATTACTTGTACGTCACGGGGAAACAGACCTTTAAGGTTATGAAGAATAATTGTTATGATGATATAATAAGTGGGAATATTGTGATATTTTAAAGTAAAATCTTCTAGTATAATAATGTTTGTAAAAAGGAAGAATTTTATCTCTATGTATCTTTCTTTCTAATATGATATGAACGAAGTTATAGATTTAGATACTTTAAATAAAGTTGAATTCTACTTTATATTTGTTAATTGTCCTTTTATCAAAAAGGAAACAAGCAAAAATAATGTCTTAGTAATTTTATATTTTTGTACAAATGGTTCAACCAAGAAGTAATTCCATAAACTTTCTTGGTTTTCTGAGTAGTCTCTACAGCAAATAAATTATAGCATCTACACATGCTTCCTAATTAATTACTTAGCTGAATTGTAGTCTTGATACCTATAGAGTTAAAGTCTCTACATCTGAACTACACTATAAATGTGTTTCCTTATCTAAATGATAAGTGTATTTTATATGCAAAAATACTTCTCTTAACTTATGCAATTCTATATGAAATCGAACAGATTTCTACCTAATTTGTGTGAATATGGTTTATATAGGTGAAAAAGCTCAAATTGAAATGATACAAGTGAAAATAACTATTTTTGAACCAAATTGAGCTTTACATGCATCAAGATGTGAAGGCTCGGGAATGGGAAGAGAAAAGATCAATGTCAACAAGTGTGAAGGCCGAATGCCACCATTGGGGAACTTGAAAGAGGTCATTTGTGTCATGTTTAAAGAGAGCGGGGACCATAATGAATAGGTCGAAAAGTTTGGGGACGTGCTTAAACGAAGAAAAAGCTGAAAAGGACCATTACCGCAAGAAAAAGTCAAATCAGGGACTGAATTGCACGTGCTGAAAGTAGGCCGCGGGTGGGCCTAGCCATTTTTCTACTGGGGAAGGGTAGGCCGCGGCAAGCATGCCGCGGCCACCCACGGGCTTACGTGAGTTTCTGTTGGCCGCGGCTAGGCCGCGGAAAGCATGCCGCGGCCACCCGCGGCCCGTATCGGAACACGCCGTTTACGCGTTTTCGGACCCTTTTTGACACATTCTAGGGTTCTAAGGAGAT
>CAVNYN010288326.1:7010-78830 GCA_963692815.1 Nyctanthes arbor-tristis | reverse complement strand
CTCTTGCTCACTCTGGGTCTCACTTGCTCTGAAACCCTTTTCAATTAGTTGCAGCTTCTTCACAATGGGATTGAAGGTGAGTTCAGAACTTTCAGCAATCAGTTTCGCTAAATAATTGATAGTTTTCTTCTTCTTTTCTGTTTAAACATGACCGATTGAAAGGTAAGGTAAGGGTGTGTACATCAGATTGGTATATATGACCGTAGTTGCACTCACGACCTTGTTTTCTGCTCTTTTGATGACAAATGAACAGAATTCTTCAATAGTCTTTTTACATGGAAACTTGGATGGAATCAATAGAATCTTGATGTCAATAGAAAAAGGAGACCGTGGGTTACTGTGTGTATTCATCACTTGAAACTTGGATGGAATCTTAATCTCCATCTCAATAGAAAATCACTAGAATAGAAACCCACAGTGTTTCGAATCTTGGAAACTTGGATGGAATATTAATCTCCTTTCTCTATTCTAGTGTGTATGCCTTTTTACATCTTAATCTCCTTTCTCTATTCTAGTGTGTATGCTTTTTTACATTGTGTTTTTCTAATTAAAGGAGCAAAAAGGTAATGGATTTCAAACATGTTGGAGAGTACACATATTAACTAATCAGAATTAGAATAAACCTTTAACATAGCTTGGAGTATTCATCAATAGAATTCTTATACATTACTCTGTTCTTGTCCTCATTTAACTGTGGTGTTTTTTGTCCTTATCATTATTTGTCTTTGGAAATTTGAACCAAGTATTCTTCTTTGGATGGGATATATATGTTTGGACAAAGAATGTTTTCAGACGTGTGCTCTTCCGATCTCTAAGGCAAAATAATCTAACATCCCAATTATTGGAGATGTGTACGTAATTAAGGTCATTTTAGTTGAAATTGACCGAATATACTTAAAAATGAAATTGATAGAATTTACTTAAAAATGAAATTGATAGAATTTACTTTAAAAAATCAGATTCATGCTTATTGAGGTTTATTGTTTAATGTCTTTGTATCGTTCTATTTGTTTAATTTTAATTTTTATGTTTTCTTTTTTTAATGACAGACAGGCAGTTGATGATGATTGATTAGAATCCCAAAAATGACAAAAAAAGAAATTAACTAGCTTGGTTCTCACCATTGGTATGTCAAGTCAAGCTATTATATGATCTTTTGTTGGAATGCTATACATTACCTGTTCTTGGTGATTATAAGTAACTATTTGTTTCCATTCTAGTACGTAAGAATGCTTTACTGAATATAACTATTTTTTTCTGAATGTTTGTAAACTCTGAGTTATATTACCAACTATATGAGCTTTTTTCAAGTAATTAGTTGTCATTGGCGTCCTTTTTAATTTTGAAATATTCAATTGAGTCGCCTTGCCAAAGAGTGACTGGGTTTTCTCTGTTATTTGCTCGTAATTTGTATATTCCTACTTTCTAGCTGCAATAGAAGCCTGTCATTTATGAATTGCCTATATTTTTTTTATTTGCTTTATGGTCTCTAATAATATTTACTTTTTTAGCCTCCTACTTAAGTTATGGACAGAGATTGGATGTATTCACGAGATAGGATTTCCACATAGTACCAGGAAAAAGTGAATGAGTTTTTGAATTTTTCATATAGAGAAAAAGATCCAGGCTCATTGATTTATTGTCCTTGTAAGGATTGTACAATCATAATTATCTTAAATTAAATTTCCTTTTTTAAATCATTGTTTAGAATCATTCTTTGAAAATAATCTTTTACTGCATTTTTAATTTGCAATGGTGGCTTGACAAGTTTAAATTTTAAAATTTTGGTTTTTCACAATTCAACTTTAGGATCACAATTTTAGAAATACATCGCCTTTTTTAATTAAAACAATAAAAATTATATGAATCCTTAATGTGTCTCATTTAATTTTTTTTTTCTTTTAACTTATAAATTAATAAACATCGATATTTGGTAATTTTGCCTTTCAACATTTTATACGATTAAATTTATATTTTCGTAATCATCTCTATTAATTTAGATTGAGATGCACTAGGACGAGCCACAACATTATCGATTTAAGTTGTTAGCATTAAAAATTGTTGTTTAGGAACATATTATTAGTTCAAAAACATATGATTAAAATTGAAAAAAAGAATAGCCAATTTCAATTTTGTAGGATCAAATTGATAGAAATTAAATGTTGTCAAAATTTACACCGAATGTCCCCAACCTTTCAACATCTATTAGATTACATCCCCAACCTTTATTTTTGGTGTTGTGGTTCTCCATTTTTGAGGAAATCTCTCTCCAAGTCCCCATTAATACTTTTTATCCATTTAAACTGTTAAATTTATATATAAAAGGACAATTCTACCCTTATAAAAGGTTGGGGGCCATGGGTGAAATTACCTTTATATCACTATTATCTTTTTAAATTAAAAATATAAGAAAATAATCTAAAAATTAAAAAATAAACACTCCACCCACCGCAACTCTTCACCGGGGTATAACAGAGGCGCTGCTGGGTTTATGTCCAAGATGGACTTGGGCGGCGACAGCTAAATTGCAAAGCGTGGAGAAGCTTATCGAATTGATTTCTCATTTGCAAACGCAGAAAACCTTCTGTGAATTGTCTTTGAAATCGGTTGATTCAATCCCTAATATGGATTACCAAGCAGTAGCTGATATTGTGGTGAACGAATTTAAGAAATTTATTTCATTGCTCGACTATAATCGAACTAGCCGTGCCCGATTTTAGCGAAGCTTGGTTGCAAGTTCAAATAATAATCAGTAGAAAATCGAGATGTCTAATTATATACCAATAAAGTTCTCCATAATCAACCCACAATTCCCTAAAATGTTTCAGAAGTCAAGGAGAAAAAGTCCTAACGAGAGAATTTGTTATTTGACGCCGATTTAGAGTCTCCCTCCACTGCCTCCACCACCATCAGTTGGCCAAAAATGGATCGATGGAGACGAAAGCATCATCGATAATTATTAATCTTACTTTGTCGGCGAATTTATTTATGTCTTTATTGACAGAGAGACACTGAGAGCTTGCAGCCATTGATGTTGTTAGGGTTTTAGTAACCAACCTTTCACAAAAGTGTGGTGAGGTGTTTACTTTTTAATTTTTATAGCGCAACTATCCCCATTAGTCCCCAATCTTTCAAATTTTATACAATTTGTCCTCATTCTTTTTTCTCACCTTGTGGGTCCTCAAAATTTCATATAAAAGTTAGCTTTATCTTTCCGTTAGTTGTCCATCTATTTTTCTGTTTAAACCCTATACAATGACGGTTTAACCCTTATATTCTCAAGTGGTCGGGGACTAAAAGTTAAAATTACCATATATGTATAAAAAGAAGAAAATAGGAAATTGAAAAAGAAAAAATATAAAAATAAATATTAATTCTATCCTACGTCGCCCACCCACCCCAACATCTTTTTCTCCTTTGATGGCATTTCACCATGAATTCATTTTCTACGAGAGAGAAGTCTAATGGGATAATGTTTATTTTTAATTATTTATAAGAAAAAATATGACCGGAATACTTATTTCTATCACATTTTTATGAACATGATGTAATACTTAAGTCAAAGATTCAAGAAAAATGTAATAAGAATTTACATAAATTCTATAAAAAAAAGATTAGGTATTTTCGCGGCAATCAAAATAGGGTATAATTATCAAATATGTGGTGTGAATATATTTTCCTAATAATGATGTGGTGATGATGATAAATTATAACTTTACTCTCTGAAAATGTCATACATCAATCAAATTGTTAATTCTGACTATGCTACTCTTTATTTTTTTTTCGAAGATGATTGACATAAATTTTATATATTACAATATTTATAGAATTTTGAGGTCTGACAAATACGAGGGCTAGTTACCTAAACCATTATAAATATCATAACATATAAAATTTATATCAATCACTTAAAAAATAAAATTATCGGTAGCATAGTCAAAATTAACAAATCAATTGATGTATGACACGCGCATGCGCGCGCGCGCACACACATTTTTATTTATGGATGTCAAAAAGAGGATGGGGTGGCTGAGTGGCCGGGTTAGAAAGAATTAATGTTTATTTTTATATTTTTTATTTTTCAGGAATATTTATTTTTCTCTAAAAAATCTATTTTTTTCTTTTTCAATTTTTTTATTTAAGATAATTTTCAGATTTGGTCCCCCAATCTTTTGAGAAATTAAGGGTAAAATCATCATTTTATATGCATTAAACGGAAAAATGGACAGAAAATTGATGGAAGGATGAAACTCGACTATTATATAAAAGGTTGGGGACCCACGAGACGAGAAAAGAAGAATGGGGACAACAGTGTAAAAGCTGAAAGGTCAACGACTAATGGTGATATTTACCAATTTTTATCTTATTTTCCTATGTTTTTAATTTTTTTGTTTGTTTATTTAAAGAAATAATGATATAAAAATCTTTTCACCTAAGGTCCCCAACTTTTTACGTGGGTAAAATTGTCCTTTATAAAAATTTAACAGTTTTAATGAATGGAAAGTTTCAATTGGGATTTGAGATAGATTTCATCAAATGTTGAGGACCCACAACACAAAAAAGAAAGGTTGGGATGTAATCTATTAAATGTTGAAAAGTTGAGGATGTCATGTGTAATTTATACATATTTAATTTATTTTTTTAAGCCATTTACTACCCCGTCCTAAAAATATGTCATATTCTTTTTTCACATAGATTAAAAAAATTCATTTAATAGTATTAGAAAAGTAAATTTAGCCGTCATTTTCCTATTATTATACCTTTTCATTTATTAATTATTTCACTTTGATAATACTATTTTTATGATAACTATACATATTAAATTGATAACTATACATATTAAATTGGGCCATAAGAGAACTAATATTTCAACTAGTTACCGAAAAAAAAATTGAACAATATTTTGAGAAGGACAAAAAAAAAATTGGACCATCTGTTTGGGACGGAGGTACTAACTAATTTTATATATGAAGGTATGTTTATAACTCAATCCATATTTTGGAAATATCAAAATTAATCTATACTTACTAAATTTGATTAAATTGAATTTACGAGTTATAATTATTTAGGATTCTATCAAATTAGATAGAAGGGATAGTTTCTTAAGTTCATGGATGAGACATATATGTTCATCATTTGTGCTCGTTAGTTAGCTTGTATTAAACTATACGTCGAAACCTTCGATTTAAGACCCAGTGTATATATTTTTCGACTTATCAACAATTTTAATTTTATCAAAAGTGGAAAAAAGTAATGGTACTATATTAAAAAATATGATTTTTAGTCTATTTTTGTCTATATAGACTAAGCTAATTAATTTATAGATAATATATATGTAATTTTTTTTTTTTTTGCATCCTAGTATATATGTAAATTGATAATGGTTTAACTATAAAAAAATGTGTTTTAATCATTGTGGATTTATATTTGTGGTGTAAAAATTAAAAAGTATAGTTGTAATATAATTGTCCTTTTTCAAAATCATTAACATTTTGACTGTTTTTCCTTACCCATCCTCACAGTGGGTCTAGTCTCCAATTACCCCTATTCAAATAGTGAGTCCAAATGGCAAGGGACTAAAGTGTAGGTTTTGAAAGTTTTGGATTTAATTTGAAATTATTAAAAGTTGCAATTTTATTGTATAATTTCGATTTGTTCATGAATTAATATACACTAGTACTTCACTCATGCGTTACACGGAAAAAATAATTTGAAAGTAATTAAAAAAATCTAGTATCATAAATAATAAAAGAGAAAATATCATAGCAAGTTACTATCATATGATGAATTTAAGTAAACATCCATGTACAATTGCTTGCAGAAGTGTGGTTAAATTAGACAAAACAAATTCAAAATGGCAGATTGAACAAATTTTGAAATTAATTTACACAGCAAACTTCTATTTTTTAGGAATGATAAAAAAATAAATTATTGCATCATATGGTGTTCCCTAACACTCAATTCTCAATAGAGTACTATCAAGAAGAGAAAATATTAATCGAAACAAATTTTTGAAAATAAAACAAAAATCATAAATAATGAATACAAAGTATTGATAAACATATTCACATATAAGGGTTCATCAATATTATGCTGATAATTCTCAATAGACTTTAATCCAATAGTCGAAACGATTGACTTTCCAAAAATAGAATGATTACCAATTGAATTTAAAAAGCATAGTCCACAACGTGCAATTGCAACATATCTCTTGCCCTAGAGATTTTGTCTTAAAAAAACACATTTATTTTCTAATAGTTCCATTGTTGTCGTCATCAATATTGGCTAAGATTCTCTTATCAACATCGGTAGTATGAGCAATCAAAATTGAATCTAGGTTGGATTGAAAATTCTATGGAAATACTTAAAGAAAGAAAGAAAGAAAGAAGTAGAAGCTAGTCGTCCTACAGAATCCATAAAAGGCTGGACAAACAAACATGCTCAAAACACAAAATTCAACTCAAAATAAAATAGAAAAAACACAAAAAGCATAGTAAATGGATTCAAACGTCCAAAATCCATCATTATCAGTGGCAAAGCAATTGGCTTATCGTCGAGCTACCTAAAAAGTATATATTATAGACTAAAAATGGACACCGTATCCTACACGACGCCTTCCGATCTGGCTTTTTTTTCAAAAACTAAGAAAATCGAGAAAAAAAAAGGAAGTGAATCTTACAAATTGAGAAAGCGCAAAAGGGCAAGAAAGCTATACGTATAACTTAAATGGAAGATGTATTATATTAGCATTATTATAATAAAAAATTAGTTTTTGAATTATGATTAATACAAATATTGAAAAACTTAATTAGGCATAATAGTTGCGTTTGAATTAGTCAGCTTGTAACCCCATATGAACCCAATAAACTATGTCCTGATTAGGCTTTAAAATGCAATAACATATATGAAATTTCAACCGACATTTAGATAACAGTTCCATATAAGCCCGATACAAAAGTTTATTGCTTTATTATAGTTGGTAAAACATGTTTCCTTCCTACAATATATGATCAAAAAAATTAAATTAAAATAAAATAGTGATAACCTATCAAAAGTTTAAACATATATAGGCTCCGTCTGAGATTAGTGTTGGATGCCCAACTTCTTCTTTCTTGAAAAGCAAATCTCATGAAAGTATTTGGTAAGTTATAGAAAAAGTGATTATTGGAGAAGTAATAATATCCTACAGCAGATTTTGAGAAGTAGTAGAAAGGTAGCTTATTAACTTATACTTTTAGCTTATTCAATTATTAATAATTATATTGCCAAATTAAACCCTATATTTAATTTTTTTTAAATAACTTTTGATATATTAGATAAAGATAGAGAAAATTTACAAATCGTTTTATGCAACAATCTATTTTATTTAATTTTTTTCATTGAATCATAATTTATTTGATTGCGTACTATATGTGTTTATTTTATTTTTGTGTATTTTTATTAATTAGTTAATTTCAAATAAATTTTTCCGTCAAAAAGAAATTTTCAAATAAATTTTCACTTTCAGCTATTGCTTGTCGATAGTTTGTAACTTTTTGTGAAATATTACATATATATTACATATTATTCATAATTAAAAAAATAAGGATACCATATAATAATAAATAAAGATTTAAGTCATGTAATTTTTACTAAATATAGACCGTACAACAATGAAACAATTAAATTTACCAAATACTTGAAAAACTGCTTTTGGATTGTACAACAATTTAACAAAAAGTTTAACCTCTCTTATCTAGCACAAGAGAAGTTACTTATTGAATAAACTCCATCAATACCAAACTAACCCACAATCTAGTCTAGGTGAATAATAATAATAATAATAATAATAATAATAATAATAATAATAATTGTAAAATGACATCGTGAACAAATCGTACAAAAAAGATTCACATAGAAAGATAAATTATCCTATAAAAATCATAAGACGTGCAACAATAATGATAAAATTCTCCATCCTCTACCTCATAACATCATAACAAACAATGAGAAAATAGAATCAATCATAAACCAACAAAACAAGAAAGTCTAATAAAAAAGGAATTTTAAACAAACCAATTGAAATTGAATGGGGAGAGAGAGAGAGATTGGTGTGCAAATAATATATTCCATCTTCCAAGATCGGAAGAGAATGAGAATAGTTTTTTTTTTTTTTTTTGCAATAAAAAAGTGAGAATATGATGTAGAATGAGAGAATAACATATTAATTAATTGAATTGATTGAGATAAGTTATTGGAAGCTAATTGAGAAAGTTGAAATTGGAGCACATAAAGTAAAGCTTTTTAGAGTATCTCTAATGTAAATGTGTTGTCTTGCAGTGATGTAGAGGAACGAGATAGACACATAGAATGTACATGTTTTAATGTTCTCTCTCTTCTCTCTACTTTTCCTTACCTTTTTCTCCTTTTATTTTCCATTTTTTTTCAGCAATGTCTTTGACAATGTCTAGGCGAGAAAAAATGTTGAATTAAATTTATTTTGAATTAACTTTTGTAAATTACTGTTGGTATTCTATATAATTTAATTTGCTCATTGGAATTAATTTATTATTAATTATTTTGGATAAGTTTCGAATTATTTGAATTAAATTTGGATTGCCCGTTAAATTGAGTGCTTCTAAGGAGAGGTTGAACCTCCACATGGGAGGAAGTGATTGGAGGGTTGGGGGATTAAGGGACCCTCAACCCTCCAATCACCTCCTCCGATGTGGAGGTTCACTCTCCCTCTCCTTATAATTTCACCCGTTAAATTACAAAATTTTCATTTTCACTTTGTCAGTCGATTCGTGCTAAACGAGTGCTAAAGTAACACTTTTAAAAGATGGAGAGAGAGCTGTAGTGACACGTGTACAAAACAATAATAATAATAATAATAATAAAACTTAATTAAAAGTTGTTTGGTCGCTAGAAAAACCAACAAATGAATGCACAAAATAGAAAAAGGAAAAGCAAATGAAAATGGGGAAATAGAGAGAGAAAAAGTACCAGGGTCTGGATAGAGGGGGAACGGAGCCTAAGAGCATTTTCAATGGGAGGGTGGATTGCGAGAGTGATGTGGAGGAGAGAGATATAGAAAATATGATTATTTTAAGTAAATATGAATAGGATGAGATCTAGGGAAAAATGAAAAAAATGAGAGATGGAGATAAATTTAAAAATAATAATAAAATAGTAGTAGAGAAGGTGAATGTGCGGTGTATTTGTGGACCTTGCACGGTACTCAACGGAGAAAAAGTGAGAAAAAATAGTGTAAATGAGAAAAAATTGATTAAAAGAAAATGAAAATAGATAAAATTACAGGACCCACGATTTTTTTGGGTCTCCCTCTCTCCTCAAATGTACTAGGTCCATTTTTTAGAGCATTAGAGATGCTCTAAGTAGTTGACGAAGATAGAGGAGATGTGGAGATCGAGGTGGGGAGAAGAACACAGATGTTATGAACAAGATAGTGGAGATTGAAAAAACAAGGGGGAAAAAATACATATATATATATATATATATTAGACAAAATGAGTCTGCAATGCAATTGTACTACAATTTTCCCTCTAAAACTACATTGTTGGTGGCATTTTAGATTTTTGTTGGATTCATTTCGCTAATGCTTGTGATCGCCTATATGTTTCGATTTAAATTGATTAGATTAGATTTGGTTGACTCTGATTTCAATTTTCCCTCATCTTCTTCTATCTTCAAATTCTTTCTCTGGTTTTGTAATTATCCATCTTCATTTAAAACTGTTGATCGATGGATGATATTAAATTTTTTGACTGGAAAGGAAGACTTAGATTGGAAGGGATCCCGCGTTTCACCGATTTTGTGATCATTTTAACTATCTATTACTATCATCATGCACATCACATATGAAATAAAATTGAATACTGTGATTCTAAATATTGATTAGTTTCTATATATCTATATTGGGTGACTTCATAAATATATATTTGATTATATTAAAAAACTTAGAAATGCAATGTAACGTCCCACCCCTAAAAAATATATAGTATAGTATTTTATTCGACACAGCAGAGCAAACTTATTTACCCCTATAAAATCGACATGACTCAGCGTACTTCAGTTAGACATGCCTTGAACTTCCAATGGTCTACATTGTTGGTACATAAATCTATAGTACAAAACAACTACGTGAGCCATAAAGACTCAATAACTATGATAACATACATAGCTTGTTTATGATATCTAACAAATGAATTGGTGCTCCCACACACAACCAGCCAGTCATACGGGGCCTGTGTCCCACATGTAAAGCACTGCATGAGCTTGTCATAAATAAGGCCTTTCAATATGTATAACGCATACCTTGACCGTCGCTAAGGACTTATCATGCCTTGGCCGTCGCTAATGACTTACCATATCATAAGACAAGCCATGGCCATATCATATCCACTGTCGAGCCCAATACTACGTCCATTATGTATACCCAAATAGTAGGCCGCCGAGCCTCCAATATTGCATCTATCGTATATACCCAGTCAGCCAGCCAACGAGCCCCCAACACTCATGAAGGGTACACTGCCCATGTGGTATATCTACCCGGATGGCTACATAAGCGGTGCATTATATAGGGGCCTCACACAAATCATTCATTGCATCATCAATGCACAACTCACCACATCGTGACATGTTTCTCACGTATGCTAATCATCCACACACTTAATGTATATATACATGGCGTGTAACACATCATGCACGGTATAATAATATCAATCTATTAATGTACATGAGTAAAAATATATCATTCACGCATCGCACGTAGGAACTATATACTCAATCGCTTAAGCTTTATACTATATGTGGAGTTATCATATTTACCTTTCAGGTTGATCCAATACTTTGCTCCTACATCACGTATGCAATTACTAAGCTAGAACAATATTATAAAGTACCAACATTAAAGAAGATTTGCAGAGATACTTGTCTAGCCAAGTAAATACCCAGCTGGCCTCGCTTATTACCCGGCTGGCCAGGTAAACTCCTGGCCACCAGAATGCTTAGCATTCTGGCTTTCCAGGTTACTACCTGTCTAGCCAGGTGACGCAAGGTGGCTGCCCAGGTAATAAGCTTGGCTAGCCACTTTGGAAAGAAATTGAGGAAATGAGAGTTGTCGAGTTTTGATGATTTTGTTAATGATGATGATGATGATCTATATCTATATATCCTTAAAACCAGGATAGTTTCTATTTCATTTTTTCCTACCCAAAAACACTTGCTAAATCGGGATGTCTCATCTTAACTATTGGTTTAATCTACCAATTTTGGCCACTAATTTCCATTAAATTGGCCATTGATTTCTATTTTGCTTTTTAATTTTATTTATTAAATTGGCCATTGATTTCTATTTTATTTTTTAATTTTATTTATTTTTTTAATTTATTACCAATTTATAGATTCCCTTTTTATCTTTCATTTCCCATTTTTTTTCATTTCCCTTTTTATATTATCATTATATTATTTAATTTTTAATTCTAATCACAAATAAGATTTCATTTTATCTAAAAATATCTCTCTTTCTTTATCCACATTTTATTTCTTTCCTTTAATAGAACTCAATTTATCTAAGAACTTTCTCAAATCTCTCTCACTCTACATTTAAAATTTTCACTCATTATTTTGAGCAATTTTATTTTCTATCGGTTTTCTTAATTTTTTTGTTTCAATTTATTTCACACCGTCATCAAGAATGATTCCAATATTCGCCAATATTCAAAAAATCAGACATGTCGTTGAATCGGAAATGTTAACAGTTCAAGGTCATCGGACCGATTTTAATTAAATAATTGAAAATAAAATTAATTTTTACTTAAAATGATGCTAAAATTTAGTCATTTTTAAGAGCCATCGAAAATATTACTTTAGACATAGAAAGAGAATCCCACATTGGTTATTTAGTAAAAAAAATTGAGGATCTACATCTGTATTAAACTACTTGGAGAAGGTCTCATAATATGACCTTAACGTACGGGCCTTGAATTTCCAAAAAAATTTAACATTTTAATAGATCATTATTGAAAGAAAGTTTATTGTGAATCGGTGGATCGTGTTCGTCTTCATCTCACACCATCAGATTGTTTTCTCGATTGATTTCAGTATTTACAAATGTTTAGAAAATCAGACCAGCCATCAAACTAGAAAATCTAACAGTTCAAAGTCATCAGATCGATTTTAATTAAATAATTGAAATAAATTAATTTTTACTTAAAATAATGTGGAAAAAGAGCAGTCAATTTTATAATTTTTTGATATGTACCATTTAAAATGTTGAAATTTTGTTCCCTTTTCAAGCGCAATTAAAAATATGACTTCAGGCAAAGAAAAAGAATATCACATTGGCTATTTATTGAAAAGAATTAAGGATATATGCTTATATATATCTATATATATATATCAAGCTACTTATAGAAGAGTTATGCATAATAGGGACTTTGCTTATGAGCATCAAACTTCCAAAAAGTTCAAATTTTAATAGATCATTATTGAGAAAAAGTTTATTGCGAACCATATTCGTCTTTAGCTGACACCGTCATATTGTTTTTTGAATTGATTCTAGTGCTCGCAAATGATTAGAAAACTAGACTGGTCATTGAACCAGAAACGCTAATGTTTCAAGGTCATTGGACCGATTTTACCTAAATTAATGTAGAAAAAAAACATTCGATTTTATAAATTTTTAATCTTTATTGTTTAAAAAAATGTTTAATTTTATTACTTTTTTAAAGAGCAATTGAGAACATGACTTTGTTAATAAAAGTGTAATCCCACATTAGTTATTTAGTGAAAAAAAATTGAGGATGTATGTCTATATTAAACTACTTAGAGAAGTGTTATGCATAATAAGGCCTTACCTTATGGGCCTTTAACTTTTAAAAAGTTTAAAATTTAATATATCATTATTGGAAAAAAGTTTATTGTGAATCATATCTGCCATTATCTCACACCGTTAGATTGTTTTCCGAATTGATTTCAGTGTTCGCAAGTTCAGAAAATCCGACCAGTCATCGAGCTGGAAAAGCTACCGGTTCAAGGTCATTAGACCGATATTGATTAAATAATTGAAATAAATTAATTTTTACTTAAAATAATATGAAAAAAGAACATTCGACTTTATAATTTTTTGATCTTTACCATTTAAAAAAATTAAAATTTTATTTATTTTTTTAAGTGCCATTGAAAATGTGACTTTGGGAATAGAAAGGGAATCCCACATTGTTTATTTGGGGAAAAGAATTGAGGATGTAAGCCTTTATTAAACTACTTGGAGAAGGGTTATATAATAGGCCTTAACTTATGAGTTTTGAGCTTCTAAAAAGTTCAAAATTTTAATGGATTATTATTGAAAAAAATTTATATAAATCGGTCAACTGTATCTATTTTTATCTCAAACCATCATATTGTTTTTGAGATTGGTTCTAGTATTCGCAAATTTTCTTTAATGTTTTCCTTAGTTTTTTTAAGACTATTTTTTATTCTTCACTAATCAAAGATATTGTATTATGTGTAGCACCTCTATTGCTTTTTTACAGACACATAAATGGTCAAATATTATAGTTTACGGGCTATTAGAAATCTGACTTTTGGCATATAAAGGGAATCCCACATTGATTATTTAGTGAAAAGAATTAAGGGTGTATGCCTATATTAAAATATTTAAAAAAGAGTTATGCATAATATGGCGTTAGCTTATGGGCCTTGAGCTTCCAAAAAGTTCAGAATTTTAATAGATCATTATTGAAAAATTTTTTTTGTAAACTGGTGAACTGTATCTGTCTTTATCTAACACCGTTGGATTTTTTTCGAACTGGTTATAGTATTCGCAATTTTTCTTTAATATTTTTCTTAGTTTTTTTTATAGACTATTTTTATCTTCATTAATGAAAGATATTGTATTAAGAGTAACACCTATATAGTTTTTCTTTACACATAGTAAACAATCAAATATTATAGTTTAAGGGCCATTAGATATGTGACTTTGAGAATAGAAAGGAAATCCACATTGGTTATTTAGTGAAAAGAATTGAGAATGTCTACCTATATTAAGATACGTGGAGAAGAGTTATGCATAATAGAGCCTTGGCTTATAGGCCTTAAGTTCCTAAAAAGTTAAAAATTTTTAATGGATCAATATTGAAAAAAGTTTACTGTGAGCCGGTGAACCATATCTGTCTTTATCTAACGTCATCGGATTGTTTTCCAGATTGGGTTCAATTTGTCTTTATCTAACGTCATCGGATTGTTTTCCAGATTGGGTTCAATTTCAGCTAATTCCTGATTTTTATAATTGATTTGGCCATAACGGTTCTATTCTTTAAACACTGATTAAATTATGTTAACATATCAAAATATTTAGTCTGTTATGAAAAACTACATATCATTAATACATATTATAAAAGTTAAAAAAAGAGACAATAAATAACATGTGCATTTGCTAGAAAAATTTGGCATTCACTCATAGACAATTTTATATAGATATTTCGAGGGTTATCCTTGAAAAAGTTTGAAAATTATAATATGTGTTAAAGATGAGCAAACAAAAATTTTTACTATAAATGTTGTAATACATATATCATCATTCATCATTTATTCTAGCTATGTTTATTGTCTGCAACATATTTTCTCATGCATTATATACTGGCAGCCTAATACAAACTCTAAAAAATTCCAATGCTTTTCTAGGTTTTTTTTTTTTTTGCAGACCATTTTTTATCTTAATTAATAAAAGACTAGTTAAACCACCCGTGCGTTGCACGGGCAGAAAAACTAACTAAAATATATTATTAGATAGTTAAATATAAATCTGTAATATTTACACTTTGTAAAAAATATAAAAATACAAGTATACATTAACTAAATCAATAAGATCGATAGACTTAGTAATCATAAAGTTCATGATCGTTTGAAAGACAGCATGCATTCTTAAATCCTTCATACATATATATAATAATGGAAAAGATACATGTTACCTGTCTTATTTTAAAAAATCCTAATAAAACAAAAAAATTCAAAAAATATATATGTAAATATAATGCATTAAAAAATTCAAATAACATTAAACTCACCAATACACACAGTAGAGAAGTTAAATTAACGAATTATGATAGATTAGAATTTGTTTTAGAATTCACATTTCATATTTGGTATTTTAATTTTTTACTAAAAAAATTAACAAACAAAACGAATAGGCAAAATGGTTAAGGTTTAATTGTTAAACCTAGTACCATAAGTTCAAGTCTTCTCTGAGTTCTTTCACAAAAATTTTTGTTAAAAAGAAACGAAATAGTTATTGGAAAATTTACCAAATAAAAAATGGAGGGAAAATCTCGGTACAAAAGGTACTGAGACTTAAGTGGATTAATTAATATATATATATATATCGTATTATGATATCACTTATATTGTTTTTCTTTACACATACATAAATAATCAAATATATTTTACATCTTTTTTATACAATTATATTTAATCTTCTTAAATTGCTTATATTATCTGATATTATTATCTCGTGTAATGCACGGATAAAATAACTAGTTATTCTAATTTCCAACCATTTATAGTTTCTCTTACGGGTTAACTTGTAATTAAATTTTCATTTAATTACACATTTACCTTAGGGTAAATTTTGTAATTATCCTTAACAGATATTCGTCAGCTTAAAAATATTATATTTTATTCTTAATAAATAATTATTCTTTCTTCTTAGTATAAATCGAATATAATACTTTATCGTACTCCTAAAAATTTCAGTAAAATCTCAAAAGATTATAGAAACTTATTTTTAACTAAAATGAAATTCTGGGGCATTACATGCAAAATATCCATTAAAAACTACTCAGATTCCAGAACGAAATCAAGTCAATAGCAGTGTTATTTATATAGTAGATTCCTTTTTTTTTATCAATTTTAATTGTTTTTGTGGTCTACTCAAGTTACACCTTATTAGCTTACTATTTTATTCAATAGATTTTTATAAGATATATAGGTTGGAGATAATTTAGGTGATTCTTGCATTATCAATAATTTTATCAGTTGCCAATTTATTTTAGAGCTTTCCTTAAAAAATTAGACTGACTTATATCAAGTGCTTATTCAGTTATTTATTTTGTGATCACTTAACAATCTTTTATTATCAAATTTTTTTTTACAGGAGGAATGTTCTAATATATTCACTCAAAAATAAATAAAAGAGTTTCTAATAAATAGATTATAATTAACATTTTAAAGTTTATAAAAACTCTATCATAATATAGTTACTAAATAAAATAAAATCCTTAATTTCCTGAGGTCACATAAATACATGTCATATCCAGTTTAATATAAAAAAATTTACTATTGTGATTCATTCATAGACAAATTTACTATCTTGATTTAGAATATTTAATAGTTTAGGAGGAGAATAATATGATTTTTTTGAGATTGAACTCGACGATACTTGCTAGTTACACATTGTAGCATAATTACATATTGATGAATTTTGCAGATTGCATTCAAGATGATGTCAATTTAAAAAAAAAAATTGGGCAAAATATATGTAAATGGTGGTTAATTATTATGAAGGGAAAAGGGAATCATTTTTAGAGAGAAGTGAAAAGGGATTCTTATTTGTTATGCTAATTTTGCCTTTAGTTTAATAGTGAATATAACAGAATCCGTTATTAGAGATGTAATAGGAGAATACCTAAAAGATTAGGATAAATTAGGGGGAAAAGATAATAATGGAGATAAAAGTGTATGGAAGTTGAAAGAATGGGGACGTATAGTGAAAAATACCCTATTTGCTAGCCGTGGGCGTCGGGTCGGGTCGGGCGGGTCAGGCCCGGACCAAACACCGACCCCACACGAAGTCGGGTTGAAGCCCATGGAACCGAAACTGACACGGTTCCATGGGCAACTGACTCAAACCGACAGTTCTCGGGTTTGGGCCGCCATCTTTCTTTTTTTTTTTTTTTTTTTTGGTTTTTTCCCCAAATACCTACCTAACTTTAATTTATTTCAAAGATACTTGGTAGATGTTTTAGATTCCAAAATATTGTCTTACATTTTGTGTTACACAATTAACAAGGTATAATACTTTTTATTTTTTTAATATTTTTTCTCTTTAATAAATATTTTTAATACCCCTCCCCATCCCCCACCCCACCCCACCCCACTCCGGCCAGCCTTGGCCAGACTCTGTCAGACTTTCAGTCGGTCGTCGAAAGTTGGCCTGAATCTGGCTAGCCGGATTCCAGCTACCCTGTCAGCTGAAATTTTTTTATTTCTCTTTTTACATTTTTTATTTTTTGCTTTTCTTATTTCCCTTTTTTCTTTGTTAGATCGGAAGAGTTTTAATCATGTTTTCTTTTTAAATTCATACAGTATTAATTGTTTGATGTTTTAATTCATATAATAGATGATGTTATACTATTTTAATATAAGTTGTTATACAAATAACATCACCTATTAAACAAATAACATAACTTGTTAAACAAATAATATATGTTGTCTTACAGATAACATAGGTTGTTGCACAAAAAATATAGTTTGTTATACAAATAACACAACTTTTTTTCCTTTGAAGGGGCAAATGACACAGATTTTTTAATAACATATCTTGCTAACAAATAATAAGACTTGTTACATAATAACATAGCACGTTTAGCACATAACATAACTTGTTATATGAAAAACATAGTTTGTTACATAAAGAACACAGATGGTTTCATAACACAACTTGTTACATATAACATATCTTGTTACAAAAATAACAAGACTTTTCGTACAAATAAATAGCATAACGTGTTATGCACATAACATAACTTGTTGGACAAATAACATAACTTGTTATACAAATAACATAACGTGTTGAACAAATAAGTTTGTTATGCAAATAACATACGTTGTTATTAACCAACGAATCATTAAAACAAGTCTGAACCATATTTAAATAGTTGTTGACAAGCCTTATATTAAAAACATAAAAAAAAATTATAAAAAAATTTGAAAAAAATAGAAAAACAGAAAATCATAAATTTGAAAACCTAAACAGCCTCAAATGACCAAAAATTGATGGTGCTCATCAACCTTCATGAGTCTCTATCGCCTCGTTCTACTCATGTAAAAGTATTATACACTAAATTTTGCACCGAAAGCCAAAACACCCAAATTTCAACCTAATTTTGGACCAATTCTCCCTCAATCAATTGTGCGATGTGTTCTACATTAGCTTGTGACATAAATAATATAAATTATTTAATAACGTTGATTATTAGATAAAAAAAATGATATTGCTACATAAATAAAATAGCTTGTTACAAATACGCAGATAACATAATTTAACGAACTTTTGAGCGTAAAAATATTGTTTATCACGTAGGAAAATTTGTTAAAAAATTGTTACAGGAAAAAAAAAAGAAAAACAAAGAAAAAAACAAAAACAAAAAAAAAAGGAGAAGAAGATTCCAACTTCGCCAAAAAAAAAGAAAGAAAAGGAGAAAGGAAAAATTTTTAAAAAAAAATGAGGGAGAAAGAAAATAGAGAAAAAAATAGAAATAAAAAAAATCACCAGAATCCGGTAGCTGGATTCCGACCATCGGCAGCCGGTCATCAGCGACAGGCCAAATTCGGGCCGACAGGGGAGGGGTGGGGTGGCGTGGGGTGGGGAGTAAAAATAATATAAAATAAAATAACATAAAAACATAACAACAAATATGGAAAAAAAAAATGGTTGTGCATAGTAACTCGCGTAATTTCCCCTTTTCAAAAAAAAATCTGGCCCAATTTGGCCCAAAATGAACAAAATAAAAGGATGCAAAACCCTACTTAGAGCTGTCAAGTGCCAACAACAAAAAGCAACAGAGATGGGAAGCTAGATTCATTATAGATCAAAGTCAAAAGAAAAGGAGAGTAACAGAAATATTTAAAAAAATAAAAAAAAGAAGTTACAAGAAACTGCAACATGAATTGGATTTGGCCGCCGCAGTAAGTGCTGGTGGTGGCGAGGGACTTCAAATGTTCGGCTGGCGGGAGCACGGTCTAGTGCTGGGTTGCTGGTGAGCGGGAGCTGTGGGGGCTGGTGAAGGACGGCAGCCACGGCGAGTTGGGCTGAACGACGTCGTATCTTGTGAACGGCGACTAGGAATGGCAATGGGGCGGGTTCGGAGCGGGTATGCCTTCTCCCGTCCCCGCCCCGTTAAGAAATCCCCTGCCCCGTACCCGTCCCGTAACCGATTAAATCGGGTACGGGTACAAAAAAAATACCCGTTACCCGCCCCGTTAAGAAATAACTAAAAAAATATAGAAAAAATAGAATTAAAATTATATGAAAAATCATCCTAAATATCATGTCAGTTTCATCTTTGGCAGCTAGATTTGAAATTTCATAGAGAACAAAATATTTTTTTCAAAAAAAAAAAAGAGAGACTGGGTATCGAGGCGGCGAGGCCAAAACGCGTCCCCGCCCCGATAAGATTTCGGGGCAAAAAATTTCGCCCCTTACCCGCCCCGATACTTAACGGGGCAGGTACTCTCGGGTATCGGGTAATACCCCTCCCATTGCCATTCTTAAGGGCGACTAGGGTTTTTCAATTTGGGAATTGGTGGCTGAGACTTGGGAGAGACACACAAGGGCTTGACAGACTTTTAGACGAGAGTTTTTATTTGTTAATCGGCTTGAATTTGAAAGCTCAAGTCACCTATTTTGAAACACGTTTTCAGATTGAAGAACATAAAAAAGTAAAATAAAATGTAATAGGTTCAAACCCGGTTAGCAACAGGTTAAACCGAGTTAGTAATGAAGTAGTCTAATCGTGGGATACAACAAAGATCTAGAGCCAACGATTAAAAATAATTCCAAGAATAAACCTTAAATCTTTTCAAACATAAACCCATTTTCAATTTACAATATCAAACCAATTAACCAATAAGCCAAATAATCAACTTCAAGCATAATTAGTTAACCACTAAACCAACTCTAATCTCAACTTCAAGCATAATTAGGACTTTACATATCAAACAAATCCAAATTCAAGTATAATAAACTAAAAACTGGGGCTTTGTAATTTACATATCAAACCAATTAAGCAAATCTAATTTCAAGCATAGGCAAAGCAAAAAAAATGAAAAATCAGTGCCAAATTCTTAGGGATTTACATAATCAAATCATTACCCTCCACTGAGAGATTTTTTTAAAATAGCCCTGGTCAAAGCTATCTTTGTAGCGATCAGAAAACTTTAAAACTATAAATTTTACAATTTCAAATTCTTAAGTCGTGTCGCTACCAATTTCTTTAAATTTAATTCTTTAATCTAATTTAATTATACATGATAATAAGGATTTATCTTAAATAAGAATTTATTTATTTATTTATTTACCATTTAATTATCCATTTAAATAAATTAGTATAATTAATATTTTACAAATTTTTTTAGCCATTTAACAACTTAGAGCATTTGTAAATATATATGTATATATATAATTTCATTAATTATTTTGGTGTTGGGCAAACTTTAACCCGCTTTAACCTATTGTATCCCATAAGAGAAACTCTTGGATCAAGCTATGAAACTTTGGCCCCAAACAAACAAGATTTGGCCCTAAGCAACCATTTCTAAAATTTTTCACAAAAATTTTTATCTCTTCATAATGTATAAAAGCTATTTCTTGCAATCCCTCTCATTTGACAACCCTAGCCACTTTCATAGATAAATTAGCTCTTTCTTTCACCTCCTTTCTCACTCAAACACCATAGGTTTATCATCATCATCTTCATCAAATGCAAAGAAAATATGCATCTTTAAACTTCAATTTCCAAGGATCACATACATGATGAGGCTAGTGAAATTCCTTCAATTTTCCACAATTTAATCAAGGATACACACAAGGTTTATAGCTAAATTTTCATCTTTCAAATCCATTATACATGTGCACACAAACGAGATTTAATAGAAAAAAATTTCACATTGGATACATACATACACACTGCCTTGCTTCAAAACAAACAAAACAATCTCTTACACCTTCAAAACTTGCATACATCCGAAAGCAATGAGCAAAGAAGAAAAGAGAACAACATTTGTATAAGTTCAACCACCATCACCACCGTGCACCACCACCACCGTGCACCCACCACCACTGCCACCAACACCACCACGATTTTTCACCACAAAACTTCACACTTTCAATTCATTTCATAACTAGGAACCGAGCCCAAGCCTTTACCTTCATTTTCATATAGAAATTTTGGATTTTTCTTCAATTTTTGGGGTGAGTTCTTGACCGAGTTCGGCTCAGGTTACCCATCCCATGCCGTGCTCACACCCAAAAAATCATGCCTTGCGACTATTGTCATCGCGTAGAGGAAAGGGTGTCGTGCTCCGGCACGGGATTCGCTGGCGACATTGACTAATCGGAGCTGCCCTTCCCTTTTTTTGTGTTCTGCGTTTGAAACAAGAATGGGGGGGTTGCGGAGTAAATATAATGGTTTTTAATATGTTAATTTCAGCCCCAATGTTTTAACTTGTTTCGTTTAAACCCCAATTGTTCTGTTTTGTTTAAATAAGCATATAAGTTTCTGATTGAGTTACCTTTGGCCCTCGAAATTTTGATTTCCTTTCAGATGGGTCCAGAAAACTTGCATTATATTTATTTTGGCCTATAAACTTTTAGATCGGATTAATTTAGTCTCTTAATTTGGGTTTCTTCCAAATTAGTTTTGAAAATTTAAAAGATCTTAATTTTAGTTTTTGTTTATATTTTATTTATTTAAAACCCTTAAATTAGTTTATGTTTATTTTGATTAAAGCTCTAACTTCCATTCAATATGAGATTTAATGACTTTAGCTATTTAAATTCTAACTTCTGGGTATTAGTCGCATTATGCACTACACCGTTAAGCATTTCATATAATTATTTTATTATAACTTAGTTTTAAAAATAGTTTCTTTTATAAAATAGCTCGTTTCTCCCAAAAAAATACTAATTTTAGTGAAGAACAAAGTGAGTAGACTTTTGCCCATCAGAGCGACTCAAAGAAACTTGAAGTAGACTCTTTTCTAAAGATGTTTTCTCAAGAGTAACGCTAATATTAATTGGTTATTTTATAAATGTGCATATAGAGATGTGATTTATGCTCTTATATGCTATTTGCATGAGTTTAATTGTTTTATGCTTGAGACGAGGCGAGATGAGACTTTTGCATATGTTTTATTACTATGCATAGATTTTGAATGCATGCTATGATGTTACTATGCACGCTAGTATTTTATATCCCTTGGGGCATGAGACGAGAGTCGGAAACCTACATTTACCGTACGATACTTGTTTTCGAATAAAGACTAATTGAGACTTATCATATGTGAATTTTATTTTTTATGTGTATATTTGTAGTATATATTGATTAATATTGCGCTGAGTCTACTGAGTATTTCTATAAAATGCTCACCCCTTTCAAAATTAGTATTTTGCAGATTTAGAGTCGAAAGATACACCTTGACCAACGGTGGCTTTCAAAATAAAATAAATTAGCTTTATTTTGAATTATACGAACTTTGTTTAAGTACTATGAAAACTTTGATTTCGTGTGAAACAATTTGACTTATCACTGGCAAATTATATTGTATATTATTACTATTGAATTAAGATATTTTCCGCTTTATATCCCTTCTTGATTTTAAATTAGAAGAGAGAAATTATTGATGTCTCAGGTAGTTAGAACCCGGGGCGTTACAATCTTAACCTCCACTTAGTGTTATGCAGGTCTAGTGTAATTAAACTAGATTTGAAAACTATATAAAATACATTATCACTGTTCTATATATTTTTTTTCTTCCAATCCTAATTTTTTGAAGTGTTACTTAAATTGTATAAATAAATGCAAAGTGTTACAATAAAATGTATAGAAAATGCTTTTATATGTTAAAGTTTTTTCTCCAATTATAATAGCTAGTTCTATTATCTTTTCTTCTAATTCAAAGATAAATCTATTTTTCAAGTACAATCTTACTATAAATAAATTGGATTAGGAGGTTGTTTAGAATCTTGTAATTCTCCACTTAGAGATTGGTAATCTATTTCTAATATTTAGGTGAATTATATTACCACCACAAAAATTTCTTACTACACCACATTATTTTTATTTACCAAAAATAGGTATTAACCAAATGACTTGGATAAATACATTTGATTTTTCTCTTCTTAATTACTGTATACACCACATTCTTCTTTTCACTTTCACACGCCACCAGCAATCTAGCATCTCTTCTATTCTATTGATTATCAATTTATTTCTAGATTTGAATACTACTTTGATTTTTAGCTTATGCGATTATCCTGATCCAACTCAGTTTTGCACGTCCGCAAAAACACAGAGTTCTCCTCAATAATGATCTCCCTCCAGAATCCCGCCATACACATACGTGGCGGGAGATTATTGGGACAATTGTGTGAGCCCTCACCCCAATAATCTCCCACTACAAAAAATCATGGCTTTATAAATGGATTTTTTCGGTTTTTGAACCCATGAAATTCGTTCCTACAGGTTATTAAGAACGGATTATTTTGGATAAAAATTCCGTTACTTTTTTAGTGGTGGCTGATAGTATTCTAACCGAAATTCCATTGGCAATCATTTCAAATTGAAAATCCGTTGGTAAGCAAGAACAGAAATTCCTTTCCAAATACTTTACCTTCATCCACAGAAATTCCGTAACTGAAAGCATTTAACATTGCAAATGGAATTTCGGTAAAAAAACCATTAAGTACATAATTTCGATTTGAAATTCCACTAACGGAAATTTTGTTGCTGAAATCATAAAGCATTACCAACGGACTTTTAGTAGGTAAAATAAGAAATTATTAGCTATGGAATTTTAATTGGAAAATACTACACAAGGAACCAGTGTTCATCAAGACTGACGGCGACCGAACCAGCACCGAACCAATTTTAGTTCGGTCGGTTTGGTTTAAAAACGGTTTAGATTTTCTAAATTTAAATTGTTTTTACTTTTAGACTGTTACAGATTTTAAGAAAGCATCTCATTGGAGCTGGACCCTAAGGAGGAAACAAAAACATTTAAGGGTAAAATGGACAATTTAGCAATATAACCAACTCATCCAAAACTTGAAATATCAATCTGAATATCTTTCTTTAAATAATTGAAAAAAACCATCAATATTTTGTGGGTTTTCCATGTGAGACTTGTGTCTTCCTATTTCTCTTATTCAAAATGTATTTCTATTATTATTGTGTGGCTTCTGAGTTTTTTTAGATCTGATCTAAGATTATATGGGTTTGTCTTGTGCAAATTTTTCTTAAATTTTGTTGGTTTTTTTGGTTAAATTGTTGAGATTTCATCGGTTTTGTGGTTTCAAGGTAGGTTATTAGTGGTTCGGCATGGCATGGTTCGGTTCGACTTGGCCCAGTTTAACTCGATTTACATCCTTCAACTCGCCAATCGAACCGATCCGATTACATCCTCTTACAAACTGACCGAAAAACTGGCAAAACCGACCGACTCGGTCCTGTTAGGTTCAGTTCATCGAGTTAACTTGGTTGACTCGATCAAAATACCCACTCCTAATTCTCACATATTATCTGACAATTCAAAAATTGGTTAAAGGTTATCCAATAAAGAATCGATCTGTGTTCAGTAAAGGGAAAGAGTAATCGTTTGAGAATGAGACAAGGGAACAAAGGTAAAGTAGATAATTTATGAGTAATAAAGAAACTACATCAAGAATAAAAAAAAAAAAAAGGAAATCCAGTACACTAGTATCGTCACCAGTGACATCATTAGTAAGCTTACAATGTCACACCAGTGACGAGAAAATACAAAACTAGACAAACTTCTCTTATTATTAATATATATAGATTATTAAGTCCATATTTGCTAACGAAAGAATTGGTATAGAATATCGGTTCAAAACATCAAAGCACCATTGCCAACAGAAAATTAGTTCCAGATAGGAATATAACTTCGCCAACCAAAAACCCGACGTGTGCTCTTCCGATCTAAAATATTTCGTTTATGAAACTTATGAACAAAATCACTGTTGTTAGAAACAATATCACATTTGGCAACAGAAAATCAGTTGGAAATATGAATACACCTTTACCCACCGGTAACTTGTTGCTAATCTCTAACGGATTCCAACAGAAGAAATTTCGTTGGTAATTTTGATACCAATTAGCAGTTCGTAAAAATGATGACGAATTTGTTAATAGGAAATCGGTTGCTTAATAATTAGAAAAAATCCGTTTCTAACACAACAACAGTACCAACCAAAATTCAGTTTCTAAGTGATTTTACATGTCCATGCATAATATTAAGTACAAAATATCTGTTGGTAAAAAAAGCTATACATTTACAAACAGAAAATCCGTTTCCAAACAGCAACGGAATATTTTGGTTAGAAATTTTCTGTTTGTAGAGGTGATTTATTTTGTAGTGTCCTGTCATATATACGTATAGCGAAATAATCCCGCCATACACCTAGTGGGAGATCATTTTAGACTTCTCCTTAAGTGCTGATTTTTTAACGAAAAAATCTCCCCACTTCTCTTTTCAATTCTCATTCAGTTTTCAATACAAATCCCATAAAAAAATGGGCTGAATCCTACACTTCTAGTATCCCTCCCCCTCCTTGGGTTGTAATTGCTGATAGAATTTATCAAATATCTGTTAGTGTCCTCGAGAAGAGAAGAGATGTGGTGAGTTGAATGTGGTGTGCAAAGATTTTTATCATTTTTATGTTTTTTTTTTTTAAAAATCATTTTCATGTTTTTAATTAAATTAAGAGGGTAAGGTGATATTTGTAAATAAAATATGTGGTGTAATTATAAGATTTATTTTTAAGAGTCATTTTCAAAAATCCCCTGAAATTTTTGTTAAAAAACTTCTCATTTATGTAACATATATAGATACATATCATGTGAACTTAAAATACACATAATTTGACTTTAAAATAAACGTTCACAACACATGAGAAAACTTCTAGGAGATTCTTGAAAATTTTTCTCATTTTTAATATGTGGTGTGTAATGCGGATGAACTCAACTATTTTGCGTATTAAGACTAATTTTGTTCAGCCACTCACTGTGAGCCCGCTTATTTCTGATGTGACGGTGACATAGCCAGACGTGACACACACATAGTCGCCATGTGTGTCGGTTATATTTGTGATAAGTCAGAAGTAGGAGGTGTAAACTCGCCTATAGTGAATTGGTGAATATTACTCCTATTAACAGGGCGGCAAATACCATAGATAACACAATTATCATATACAAATATACAAAGTTTTAGGTGTTACGCGTGCATAGGAGAGGCCTCACAAGTGCCCCCCCCTCTCTCGATATATCTCTAAGGCAAAATATATTGACACTACCATTTTTTATAAATGTACCACATTTTAATTATATCTATAGTCCCTGAATATTATTTACTTTCACATTCATATCCTCGACATTTTTGTTATATTCTTCTTTTGCGACCTTCTACTTATTAGTACTTCTTGTTTTAAACAATAATTTTTGTCCAAATTTTTTTGTCATCGTACTTTCAAATTATCAATAAAAATAATTAATTGTACTTGATTATTTCTTATAATTTACTAATTTAATATATTTAAGTCGCTTTCTTAACTAAATTTTTATACATAAAGCTTTATCAAATACCAAATATACAAGTAAATGAAATTTTGAGAATAAAAATATGATGAAAAAAGTTAGGAATATAGATGCAATAATTAGTAAAAGTTAAGGTTATGAAATGCAATTAAAATGTGGTGCTATTATAAAAAATTGTAGTGTCAATATAATCACTCTTATATATTTGGGGCCATTGGAGTATTTGTTGGGAAGTCTTAATAAAATTTTTTAAGGAGTAATTTTACCATCTTACCCATGTATGTATTTTGTGATTAGGAAAAAAATAATTTAAGGGTAAGATGCTAAGTTTAGCGTATTTTGTAAAAGATTTCGTAAAAATTTTCTTACACCTAATTATATTTACACACCTCTTTTTACTAAAGTACTACATTTTTATTAATCTGAACATCTCTAATCTTTGTTTCTTATAAAATTTATGCCCCTAAAAAATTTTGTTACAATTTTAAATATAATTTTGTGTTCTTAATGATCGGATGGATTTAAAAATTTTGATTCGCGTACTTTAAAATAGTATGAAAATACATAATTTTATATATTAAATGCTTTTTTTTGTCTATTTAAAAATTTTAGGCAAATCCGACATTGAATTTTTAGTTTATTTATAAATTAAGAAAGTGTGCTTTAGTACAAGATGTCATACTAATGAAATCTTAAAAACAAAAGTATAATAATAGAAATAAGTTAATGATTTTAGTGTAAAGATATAAAAACATAAAGGGTTAATTTCACATTTTGTTCTCAATATTTATATTTAGTATTGATTGAGTCTTTAATTGGTTTTTTTTCCTAACTGTTGTGTCCCCAACTTTCATTAATTTGTCCAAATCGTCCTTTTTGACAGATTTCGTAAATCATGTCGTTAACCTCCGGGTAGAATGACCTTTATGTCCCTTATCTATACATATATATATATATATATATATCTAAATCAAGAGTAGTCTAACTCAGTTTTCCCGCCTAAATTACTGATGTCTCTAATGATGTCATCTTCCTCTCTCTTTTTTCCCTTTGCCAACACGCATTTACCTTTCTCTTCCTCAATTATATTAAATCTCCATCTTAATATTCATTCAATTTATCTTTATAACAAACTTATCGTCTAAGTACAAATTCGAGTAAATGGGCATGTTCTCTTTACTGTTTTGAGACCGTTTTTAATTTTTACTTTATTAAAACACTGAAAACGCGTTTACTTTCATATTTTCAAAGACGAGTTTTGAAAAATAAGGAATTTTTTAACAAAGAAAATAGAAAATAATAAAAAGTCGTTTTGAGAGTTTTTAAGCAAAACACGATACTTAATTAAAAACACGGAAAACGCTTTGTTTTGAGAATTCTAATTTCTCTCTCCTCTATTTTTACAACCCTTCTTCCCTCCGTCCCCAAATTAATTACGACTACTGCAGTGCTGCTTCTCTCCATCGTTTGCTTAGTTTCTTTCTCTCTCCTCTAATTTTTTTGTTCTAATGATGCACCCAAATTACGACAACTCTATCCTCTCTCCTTCGTCCTTCCCCCAAATGTTATTTCTTTCTCTCTCCTCTAATTTCTTTTTTCCTCATAATAAACTATATAGCAAAATTTATATTTTAATCTTGGTAATGATACATTAGAACAAAATAATTTTTTTAAAGAAAGAATAAAATTATTTAATTTACTTAAGCAAAATTATTTAATTTACTTAACAAGCAAATAAATTCTTAAAATGTGAAAAAGAACATGTTTTCCAGTTTTGTGTTTCTTAAAACAATTTTCTAAAATAACAAAGTAAACACATTTTTAGGAATCTGAAAACAAGCACTCAAAACATAATATTGAAAATGAATTGAAAACTGAAAAATAGAAAACTGAACCACGAAAAGAACGCAGCCAACATTTTGAAGGTCTCATTTTCCTTGATGATCATGTAGTTAATTGCGATCTTTCCTTCCCTTCCCTTCCTCCTTTGAATCGTTGATTTTCATCTCCTATGTTGATTTTTTATCTCTTTTTTAGTTTGATAGATTAAAAAATGTTTAAAAGTTACGGATATGTGGCATTAAATGGTGAAATTTTATCTGCCTTTTTTTCCTTTTTTATTTGGGGTATATTTATACTGAATTCTATATATCTATAGAAATTCAAAGACTATTTGTTTATAAGCTGATCTTCTTCTGTAAATGCAATATTTTACTAATAATATTATTACGTTAAAATTAATATTAATACTTATTAATTAATTAACAGTATTGAATATTAATTTTATCAACATTTTATCACTAATGGCACTCAAGGTGTATATGTTGATGACCGTCAATAAATTTATATATATATATCTCCAATCTCCATCTTAACGTTCATTCAATTTATCTTTATAACAAACTCTTCCAATTTAATAAAATGTGTTTTCTTTCGTCTTTAACATCAAGTCATCCAGGTACAAATCCGAGCAAATAATATTTAGAATGTCTCATTTTCCTTAACTGTCATGTAGTTAATTATGGTCTTCTATTGCCTTCCTCCTTTGAATAGTTGATTTACATCTCTTCTATTGATTTTTTTTTAATCTCTTTTCAAAAAAATTTAAAAGTTACGGTGGATATGTGGTATTAAATGGCAAAATTTCATCTGACTCTTTTTTTTATTTGGGGTATATTTATGATGAATTCTACATATCTGCATAAATTCAAAGACTATTTGTTCACAAGCTGATCTTCTTTTGCGAATGTAATATTTTACTAATATTATTACGTAAAAATTAATATTAGTAATTATTAATTAATTAACAGTGTTGAATATTAATTGCATCAACATTTTATCACTAATAGCACCCAAGTTGTACATGTTGAGGACCATTAATAAATTTATATATACTCACCCATCTTGATTATTTAATCACATTTGTTTTTCACAAGGATTAAAAAATGTGTGTTAGAAAGACACATTTTGTGATTTGTGTTCTTAATTTGTCCATATTTAATGAGTAAAATTCAAAATTAATAGTAATAATTAAAGTATTAAATATGGTTAGATTTGTAAAAAATACTGAATAAAAAAAAGATTTGTAAAAAAAATAAATTAGATATTTTAATATAGAAAGTGACCATATATTAGGTACATCTCAAAAAGAAAAATGAGACCAAATAATTGGGATAGAAGGGGTAATTAATTGAACTTTCTTGCCTTGTCAAATATTTAATTTACTTATAGTAATGTTACTCTATTAAATGACTACTCATATCGTGCTGTGAATTTTTTATATATTATCTAAACGAATTCTGTTTTGACACAAGATTATTCAATTATGAGAGTATGAATTTATTGTTCGTGGAATCAAAATTTACTCCCACATAATTATACTTTGATGTCTTAATATCCATTATTTTTTTATAGATTCTTAGCTGAATTTGCGGCTGCGAATATATTGAATATTGAGGATAGACTTCTTCCACTGAGGCATATGTACATGGAGAATGAAAATTGCATATGAAACATTGATTATCATGTAAATTGTGAAATGAATATAGATTGTTTTTCAATATAAGTATATTAGATTGGTATAAGTATATTAGATTGATACTCCCATTGATTTTATTTCCTCAATTGGTACACACCTTGTGTTTTTACTTTTTCAGAATATGTTCAACAATTGTAAATTCATTAGAAAACATTCACATAATTAAATTTCAAACTTTTTTTCTACTCGTGCATCGCAAAGGTGTTATACTAATTAAATTAAAAACAAAAGAATAAAAATATAACAGAATAATATTTAGAAAAAAAAAAGGGAAAACACCCACACCAATGCTGCCATTTCCGGAAATGGTTATAAATCATGAGACATAAATGATTTGATCATTAAATCATGAGACAAATAATATGCATTACAGAAATGATCTCCTTCCCCTGGGGAAAAAACATAAAACCTACTCTTGACGTGGCATTGTTACATTGACTCGAGTGATGACATGTTATCAATATCCCGTCGTGTAATGATACTACCATGTTAGTACTCAAGTTGATACTGCATTAAGTGAACTTATCTTTTATGCTAAACCACACATTACATCATATATATGTTGTGATGTCTTATTGTTCTTTTATCCTTTTAGGGATTTTTCTTATAGCTTAGTGGGTTTATAGCACTTTTTGGAGGCGTTGTTAGGCACTTCCACTCCCATTTGAGTATATGGTTGTTCGGCAGATGGCAAGCAGCTAGTGGCGCCTCACAACAGTGTTTAAGTTTCATCTTTTTTTAGTTACTTATTTGCGATGCGTGCTTTTGTTTGAAATAATTCTGAATAATCACTTTGTGAAAAAGTTTCTAGTTCTAGGCCCATTGTTTGTTTTTGTTTTCGTTTCCTCACTTGGTTCATATTTATGGAAGAGTAAGTCTATAAATTTTTTCCCAAGCATTATTAAGCGAGCACATGCGTCGTTTTGGTGTTAAAAAGTATTTTAAATTTTTTATTTTTAAAATCAATTTAAAGCCATAAGATAATTGAAATAATATTTACCAAATATTAAAAACATTAAGTCATATATATTATATCCTAATTATTTTTTACTTCAATTTCATAATACATTTTTGTACTTTTCTAATGCAAAGTTGTCATTAATATAATTCTCTTCTTAAAATCTCATGAATTACACATTTTAGAGGGTTTTAGATTGACCTTTTAGTTTATGATTAGTTTCAACTTTCAATTGTATCTCCAAAAAAAAAAAAAAAAAGGAAAAGCTTAGTTCACGCCTAGGCGAGCTTATTTCATGCCTAGACTTGCCTATCGTGCTTAATCTCGCTTAGTTGGTTAATGTTTGAGTTGAGCTACTTTTTTTTCACAGCATTTTTTTTAATAAACAAAATGACGTGTATCAGCCACAGATTGCATGTAAGTTAAGTCTAAAAGCATTTTTTTAGAACAATGATATCTAGTCATGTTATTTTTAATTTATATAAGTAAAAGTTGACTTAGTTTTATCCAAAATAAAAAATAAAAAAAAATTAGTAATGAAAGTGTTGTTAACCTTACATTCGTTACATTAAAGTGGTTAGACAAAGATAAGAAATAAGAAATTAAAAAATGGTAATGATGTCATTCAAATTTATGAATCATTTCATTGTGGAAAACTACAAATAGAGAGCCCAATCAATATATATGATTATTATCAACTCAAAAATGACTCGTAAAGGGCTACTAAATTCATATTATATTTTTCCATTCCATTCAAAAAATAAAAAATAAAAAAATCGATGATTTATGATCTAAAAAATCATTATCCAAAAGCAATGAATTGATTTTTTGTAATTTAATTTAAATCTATAAAAAGTACAGACATTGGATATTTTCTTGAGTCACATTTTCTTGAGTCACCCTATGAAGAGGTTTTCTCTCTGTTTAAGGAAAGGAAACCCCTTATGTTGCTACATGTGATTGAAGGATTGAGAGATTGAGAGGCCCAACCCCCAATCACATGTAGCAGACAGGAGATTTCCTCTCCTTAGTCGAGAGGAAACATCTTATTAGAAAATTCATATTTTCTATAGACAAGTCGCAATTAAAAAATTTCGTAATCTCCATAAATAACACTCATCAATGTGATCAAATTACTAATGACCACAGAAAAATAGGATTTTCTGGTTTCAAACGAAGAATGGGATAAATTTGATTGTACTCTATTTAAAGTCAATTTATACACACAAATACTTATCTTGTGGATGTAGAATTTGACAAGTGAGGTTGACACGTTAAATTGGCATTTACTTGGGATCTTTTTCTTTTTTCTTGAAAAGAGAATGTCAAAAGTAATATAAACGTCTTCTTTTTCTTTTTCTTTTTTTTTTTTAATACAGTGGGATATAAAAGAAGAAGGGGGAATAACTAGAAGATTAGTAGGTGTTGTTCGTATTTCGGACTTCTCACTCGAAACGTAAACATCTTACGTCTGCGGTGCAATTTGAACCACAAAAGTAATATAAACATTGTAACATATAAGTAAATTAATAATTGTAATTTTATGTTAAACCTTTGTGTTACAGAAAAATACAGATGAATATGAAATCATAAATTCAAAGAAAATAACTCAATAATAGAGAGAGAGAAGAAAACTGGCTCAAGAGTTAAGAGAATCATGAATATTATCGTGCTAAATTGACATCTTTTTCGTGGAACACTATCAGTGTGACTGTTTCTAAGATAAATCCCCCGTAATCCATTGTCGATACTTCATATATGAATACAATCATGTAAATTAGTGGAAGAAATATAACACTCTCTCTAAAGTTTGTGAGTCCAAACAACGAAAAGAAAATCATTTTTACAATGACTATATATAGAGCTCAATACATCAAGGAAGATAATTTTAAATTTAATTAAAAAAATATTATGGAGTTACAAATGTAATACGTAGACGAAATATGGAAAACAAAAAGAAAAAGACTTAAATGAAATGAAATAAATGATTTTTATTTTTATTTATTTATTTATTTATTTATTTTCAAGATCATGGAAAATAGCCGAGTACAAAAACCATGAGACAAAATCGGCCCAATCACAATTGTACAAAGGAGAATTATATTCTCACTACTAAAATTTATCCCTCTATTATATTTTATTAATCACTTAAATATCTTTAAAGTAAATTACAATAATAACTTTTTTCTTTAATTTTTTAAAATTAATATATTTAATAAATAAACTTTCCCTTTACCCCAACAAATCCCATCATTTTGTCGTTTCAACTCTAACCGTCCCCTGCATTACCGAGTCCTAACCCAGGTTATGAAAAGTCCTAGAACCTCCGAGGTAGAGTCGCCGCTCTCGGTGAAGGTCCGGCGCTTGTTTGCTGCCGGTGAGTTGAAGATCTCAGGTAAGCTCTGCGTGGCGAATTTCACTGTCTTTCTCGAATGGGGCCTGGGGTTAGAAGTGGAGTTGCTTCTATATATCAAAACCCAAAGCTCTTCGATAACGATGGCCCAGCAATCCCAGAAGATTCCAACAAACTCAGTGAATGCCAGCAAGATTTAGATAAACACTTAGTATTTAGTAAGCTATGGGGCAATAAACTAGGCAACCGAGAAGGTCTTGGAAATGCTATGCGGTTGATTTGGCGGTGGTAGGGCTCGGTTAGTGTTGAGAAGACGGCATCACCTAATATATTTAATTTCATATTCGTCAATTCAGAGGATCGGAATCGTGAAAAAATAAAACCGAAAAAAAAAAAAAAAACCTATTACCGTCCCCTTAATACGCTGGATGAGTCATATCGTGTTCTCGGTCCCCTCTCGATTGCCCTGCTTATTGCCCACAATCTCCCAATTAAACAGCGATTGAGATAATGAGACCATGTCTGAAGTCCTTTGGAGTCAATTCGAACAGTTGGCCGATCATCGTCGTCATCTAACTTCAGCTTCGCACAAAGCTTTGCAATCTCAATCCTTTCTGCCATCTCAGGTCTGCCAGAAGTAATAGACAGGTTGGAGATTTGATTTGGACTTACCGGCGAGTAGATGAGCGCCGGACCACCACCGCGACGGCGACCAACCCAGGAAAACGGGACTGACTCTAACTTCCGTTAGGACTTACCACAACTAATCTGGACTGCCAAATCCCATCATTCTAAAAACAAAAGAAAAAAAAATCAAATTCTTTTTCTTTATTTTATTATTATTTTTTTAAAATGTGGGTTAATAAGGTAAATATAATGTGGTGTAGTGATTAAAAATATAATTTATTTGTGGTGGGAATAAAATGTAATGGGAGGATACATTTTCTTAGTGGGAATATAATTCCCCTTGTACAAAAGATGAAAAAGTAAAAGTGGCAATGGTGTGGGCAATTCCATTTATCTCACAACAAATATAATTGTAACGAATAAAATTGCAAGCACCACAATCTATAGATGCCAAAAGCGAATTAATCTCGGGAAGAACGTGAGCACAAGGATGAAATTCCAACTCACCTTGAAGGCTTTGAACCACTCGTACGCTGTTAGTTTCCACAACGTCAACTCAAAAGTTGTTTTGCTGAGAAATTCGCAACCCTTTCGCAATCGCAATTGAAGAAGACATCACCGGCCTTTGACGGAAGGAATTACCAAGAATCAAGGCCAATAAAATGCATGAATTGGAGATTGGTACCGATTAATAGAATAATCCGGAGAAATGAAGACAAATTCAACCAACATAAATGGAAAATTCTGGAGAAATTGTGAGCCAAATGAACCGACATTTTTGGAGGAATCTGGAGCTACTAGCACTGACTTTGTGTGCCTATAAATATCCACTTAGGGTCTGTTTGGTATCGTTTATAATTAAATTGATTTATAATATATTTAAATGTAAATTTTGAATACATGTGTCTTAATTTGATTGGCTCAATTTACTCAATTGTTGAGTAAGAGAGAGCCGTAGTGAGTGGAAAGAAAACGGTGAGTTGTTGAGTGTTTAGGAGTTACGGGTGGAGTGAATAAGAATAGAATTAGTGAAAGAATTAAGAAGTGTCTTACTGTAAAGTAAATATTTTCTGAGTGTATAAGAAAAATAATTTCTTTAATGTGTCTAAATTCAGCAAAGTGGTATTAGAGCATGGAAAACTCAACAAGTGGTATAAGAGCGGCTTGATCCACTGGTAACGGTATTAGTGTTAGGTCGAGCGAGGGCCTGTCATATTATCATAGCAAGACCGAGCAAGGGTTTTGCGGGATTATTTAGCTAAAATAAGAAAAGAGGGGAAAGAAGAAGTTTTGAGACTAAGGTTGTTCAACAAAATCGCGACAGGAGAGGACAATATGGTGGATATAAGTGAAAGATCGGAAGAGCACAGTCTGAACTCCAGTCAAATAGCCCATGTTATGTATGTGGCAAATGAGGCCATTTTACTTGAGAATGTTGGCACAAGAAAATGCCAATAAAAGGTAATATAGAAACTCATGAGAAAAACGGTATGAGAGTAAAGAATAATGAGATTTTGAGGCATTCCCTGCAATCACTGAGGAAGTTCATGGGAGGCAGTTCAAATCAAATAAGGAGAAAGAATCAGGAGAAGTTGTGTTTCTACCTCCACAACTATTTGGTGAAGATGATTCACCTGAAGATGAGGAACATGAAGAGGTGTCTAGTCAAGAATCATCTAAAGATGATTAGGTTGAAGACTCAAGACACAATGAGGTGTCTGGTGATTCAAAAGAGTAAGGAGATGATGTGGTGTCTAGTGAAAAATCATCTAAAGATAATTGGTTTGGTGACTCCCAACATGAGGACGCGTTTGATGTAGAGTCGTCTTGGGAAGTATTAGAGGAGGTAGAATCACACCTAGAGAATAAAAGACAAAAGCTGCTTGAGGAGGATAAAAAGTCATCCTGGTCGATATCAGAAGTAGACGAGTCACCCTATTGGTTGTTAGAAATAGAGGAATCAGCAGACTAGCTTGAATATAGAAGGGGAGCTGCTCGAAGTAAATGAAGAGACATCTTAGGGGATAACAAAAATAGGAGAGCTGCCAAATTCAGAAGAAATAAAAGACAAATGCCAAAAGGATAGAGATCAAACCAGTCAAGTCAGACAGAACCTTGAAGAATCTGCAAATGTGCGGGAGTGGAGTAATAGCAAAGAGTACAATGATGCATTGAGCCCAGATGATGCCAAGGCAATCAAGTATGACAGATCGGAAGAGCAAAAAATGAGAGAGTCTGTTGAGCTGGAACAAAAAGACAATACGGGAGTCGGTGCTAACAAGAATAAGAGTTACTCAGATATGGCTAGGAAGAATTGGAAGAAAAGGCTCAAATGAGAAGTCGTGCTGAATGGGAGAATTGAAGAAGACATCACCGATGTTTGACGGAAGGAATTACCACGAATCAAGGCCAATAAAATGCATGAATTGGAGATAAAAATAAAAAAATAATTTGGAGAAATGAAGACAAATTCAGCTGACATATATGGAAAATTTTGGAGAAATTGTGAGCCAAATGAACCTACATTTTTTGAGGAATCTGGAGCTACTGGCACCAAATTTGTGTGCCTATAAATACCCGCTTACTCTTTGCAATTGTTGAGCAAGAAAGAGAGCCGTAGTGAGTGGAAAGAAAATGGTGAGGGGTTGAGTGTTTAGGATTTATAGGTAGAGCGAATCAAAATAGAATTAGTGAGGGAATTAAAAAGTGTCCTATTGTAAAGTAAATATTTTGTGAATGTATAATAAAAATAATTTTTTTGATATGTATAAACTCAACAAGTGGTATTAGAGCTTGAGGAACTCAACAACAATTGTCTCCACAATTTCACTTATCATATAATCTCACATCAGTTGTGGATTTTCTATGCTAAACAGGTCGAAACGAAGTTCATCATTTTAAAGAAATAAGAGACGAATCCCTTATAATCGTCGTATTTAGCACTAACACTTCCTCTCCAAATATGTTATCTGAATAACATATAATAATCGCATTCCTCATAGAGACATAGTGTGACAACGTCAATCCAATATCGTTTGGGTAGAGAAAGTAAGACCGGTTTATAAGATAAGAGACTCACTTCATCTGACATGAGACCTTTTGGATAAGAACCCCAAGAGCAAAACCGTGCAGGCTTAGCGCAAAGCGGACAATATCATGTCAAAGTGGAACGAGTCGTTAAAGATGGTATCAGAGCCAGGTTTACGTTTCTGTAGACTCTCGTAAAAGTTGAATATTGAAAATGTTTAATTATTTTGATTTAAGTTTGCCACTCGCTGCCATTCATCTGCCAGCTTTATGGTAAAGTTTTTATTTTAGAATTTCAAAATGCTATTTGGATATAGTATAAAGCATGATTGTGAATATTCGTATATGTTTTTAATAATGATATGTGATAGATACGATGGAAAGTTTAATATCATCATGTTTGATGTTGTAGAAGTATTTTTGTGTTTGAGATGAGTTTGAAAATGTTCGATTTCATGTTATATGTTAAAATGTGACCAATAAAGATGTATCTTGATTTTTAGTCCTTGAAATTTGGTCAAACGGATATTAGATACCCCACTTAAACTGAACCTTTAGATAACTGGCATTACAGATATGGCAGTTGGAGCTAGAGGTGATCTTATCCTTGTTGGAAGTGTATTCAAGGCATATGTGGAATTTAGGCGTAACTTGGAGGAGACTATTGAGGAGCATGTGGAGAGGTATTGGCTTGCTCATGCTCAAGCCATTAGCCTAGATTTCGAGATTAGTGATGAGCTCTCTGTTTGCCATTTGATGACTACCTTTCGCGGTAGAGAGTAGATGACAGCTATAGCTATGTTTGAGGAGTGGATTGTGTCACCCGGTGTGGCACAGATTTTGATACTTTTAGTGGGGGGTATGGTAGTCTATTGGGGTTGGTATTGACGAGGGTTCGCTGACCTCGAGTCGGGATCAAAGTCTGATTCTGAGTCCGAGTTCGAACCCGAGCCTGAACCTAAGCCAGAATATGAGGTTGCATCGGAGCCCCCAGCCAGAGGAGGTGATGCCAGTTGAGGTTCCTGAAGAGGAAGACCCTGAGGAGGAGGAGGATCCTGATGAGGACTTTGAGGAAGATCCTGAGGAGGACTTTGAAGTGGATCTTGACGAGGACGTTGGGCCCCCTTGGGTGGGGTGATTGTGACAGTCTCAATCTCACATCACTTGGGTAGAGAAAGGTATACCAGTTTATAAGCTTAGAAACCCACTCTAGCTGATATGAGGCCTTTTAAGTGAGAGCGCAAGAGTAAAAACGCGCGGGCTAGGCGCAAAGTGGACAATATCATGTCAAAGTGGAGCTGGTCATTACAGATAGTATCAGAGCAGAGCCCAACCAAAAGTGTGGCCAATGAAGACCTTGGGCCCCTTAGGTGAGGAGATTGTGATAGCCTCAATCCCACATCACTTGGGTGAAGAAAAGGAGACCAGTTCATAAGTTAAGAGATCCATTCCATCTAACATGAGGCCTTTTGGGTGAAAATCCAAGAGCAAAAATATGCGGGCTAGGCCATCTATAATGACGCGCTCCACTTTGACATGACATTGTCTGCTTTGGCCAAGCCCGCACGGTTTTGCTCATGGGTTTTCACCCAAAAGGCCTCATGTCAGATGAAGTGAGTCTCTTAACTGTTAAACTAGTCTCGCGTTTCGGGTTCGTAGAACTCGGGGTGTTGCAGTTTGGTATGGCCAACGAGGACGTTCGGCCCCCTTAGGTAGAGAAACGCCACCTGAAATACTACTTTGACTTTGATTTATGTGGAAATTTTTTATTAAATAATACTTTAAAAACCAGTTGCGTTAGGAAGTATAGAATATAAAACATACTTTACACTGAATAGTCGACAATATCAAGCTTGAACAAGGTTGATAAAATGTGGGTTCACATATCCGGTAAACAGAAATTAAAATTACACATCAATCCCATAACAGAGTCTTGAACAAAATAACCACCAAGTTTAACGTTTTTAGATTATATTAAAAACATAATATTTAATAGCCACTGCTACTGGTCTCGTTGCGCTCTCCAACATCTAAAAAAGGTTTTAGAAAAACAATAAACGTTTCAAAGAAACACCTAGTAGTCTCGACGCACAGTTTTCAAGTTCCAATATTCACATTAAACAATCATTCAACACATGATTCAGATAATCCCAACAAGTCAAAACATATGCTTCCGCGTGTGCTAGCCAATTCTCATTGAACCCGTGAGTATATCTTATATAATGTACTGCTCAGGGCCTATCAAGCTTGATCTTACTATCATGGTCTATCATTCTACCTGTGGATATATCAAATAAATCAACGTACTATCCACGGGTACAACATGTTGGCATCAAAAACTGAATCACATTTAACTTAAATCACATGTCATGAATTGCATCCAAATCATTTCACTAAGTGCGCACCACTTGTAAATAAAACTGTTAACTTTAAGAGGTAGAGACTACTTTAATTGCGTACTTGAGTTTGAGCTTTATAGCAACTAAACTTCAAAGATCAAATCACCTCCTCTAACCATATGAAATAAATTTTAAGTTAGTAATCGAGAAATTCGTTTAAAATTTTCTATAATTTAATTTTGAATAAAATGATATTCTTTAAAAGTTCGCTTTATAATACTATCAATAAAAGGATTTTCGTCTCAATTAAAACATTATTTAGAAATTGGAATTTAGAACGACCAATCTTGGAATTTAAGAATTAAAATATTTAGAATTAGAAGTTTTAGGACTGGAATGGATTTCAACAGTATTTGGATTACCAACTTAGCTAGATACAAAACTCAGGAACAGATTTGCATTTCAGCAGAAACTTAGGAGCCAATCTGAAGAACGCTAGAATTATTTGAGCTTACTTAACCATGAGCTAAAATAAAGGATTAAGAGTAAGTCTAATTACAAAGCAAGGACATAGGAGCAATTTCGTATAACACACATCTATATATATATCTCAAAATTAGAATTCAATGTGGAAGAACAGAGAATCAGATGCAGAGAGAATAGGGCAACGGATGAAGCTATGAAATCACCCCAAAATCCCCAAATTTCAAATTCAAAACAAAAGAATCGGAAGGAGGGTCGATGGAAGTGTAACTGAGAGGGACGATTGGAGTTGGGTTCGAGTGACAAAGGCGCGATGGAGGTTCGAGAGGGAAGGCTGCGGTCGAGGCTAAATGGGGGGTTCGATTGAGAGGGTCTTTGAGAGCCAGAGAGGTCGCGGTTCGTTAATTCGAGCTCGATGGGTGTACGCCCGGTGAGCCTTGGTTCGAGTAGCAGTGAGGTTCGAGAAAGGGGTCACGGTCTAGTGTTTCTGGGTTCGGTTTCTGGCCAAACATAGAGTCTTCCGGCTATGGTAAGTCACAGTCAAGACTTTGGGTTCTTGGCTTCTTCAACTTTCTGGTTTTTCTTGGTTCATTTTGGAGTTGGAGAGGGAGTAATGTGTGGTGGCGACCGGCTGTGATAGCAGCTGACAGTGGCTAAAAGTTCTGTTTCTGTTCCTCATTTTCATTCAATTTCATTTTCTTTTTAAAACGATAGGTAGTGAGTGAATAAAGATTGGTAGAAAATGTGGATGATTAAGGTCTAATTATGGCTGTCCCTTGCATTGCACAGATTGGAGTTTTTAGTGCTAAAACTTCATATGTATATCCTTTTTCTTTTCAAAATTGCTGGCTGTAGGAACTTGTTTAGTGGAAAGCGTGCATAAGAATTCCATTCATCTTACCAAAAGAATTATAAACATATTGTATTGTAGCATTTCTTTACCAAGCAGGAGGAATGAACAGAAAATGAAACTTACTAACTGAAAACTCGAACGGGTGTGTCACCGTCAAACTTGAGTTTGCCAAATGTTTGAGTTCTTTGATCCTTTTGCAGAGAGTAAGAGTCTGAAAGAGGAGAAATTTCAGAGACTGTGAAATTGGAATGCAACCGTGTAGCAGATGGGAATAAGATCTCATTTGGCAATTAAGGAGAAAACCCCCCGAATGTGCATTATTGAGTTGAAGGCAGAGAAAGGGGCTGTGGGGCTTAGGAGAATTGGATCCAACATTTTCATGTAAATGGACCGTAAACAATTCAAATTGGACTTGCTTTTTAAGTAAAATGAAGCTAGACTAACGACTTTATTTGGACTAAGCTCGTGCCAACAATTTCTGACTCTCAAATGAGCCAACTAAATTTTGATCTCTGATTTTAGCTCTAAAAATTCAATTTACTTATGGGATAACTTGAAAAATACAAATGTTTTTTACACACTTTTTAAAATTAAGGTACATGATGGTTTTTTTGGAAAAATCAAGTGTTTCAACTATTTTTATACACAACAATTGCAATTCGCTAAAACACCAAGTCACATCAAAACAATTCACCAAAAACACCGAGTCATACTAAAACAACTTGTCAAAACGCCGAGTCACAACAAAAACAACTCGCCAAACCACCGAGTTACAATAAAAACAACTCATGAAAACACCGAGTCACAACAAAAACAATTCGTTAAAACATTGAGTCACAACAAAAGTAACTCGTCAAAACAAATCAAACACAACTCGCCAACACCGAGTCACAACAAAAACAACTCGCCTCACAATAAAAACAATTCTCCAAAACGTTAAGTCACAACAAAAACGATTCGCTAAAACACCGAGTCAAAAACAAACACAACTCTAAAACACCGAATCAAAATAAACACAACTCTAAAACACCAAGTCCCAACAAAAACAACTCGTCAAAACACCGAGTCACAACAAAAACAATTCACCAAAATACCAAGTCACAACAAAAATAATTTGCCAAAACACCGAGTCAAAATCAAACAAAACTCCAAAACACAGAGTTATAACAATGTAACTCGGCGGAACAACCGAGTCACAATAACACGACCACCTCGACCACCACCCGACTCATCAACAACACAAGACAACTGAGTCACCACCACCTCAATCACCGTGAACCCACCCCACCCACATCGGTGCGACTGCGGTTGCTGTTGCTGCAAATTGCAAATTGCAAATCATAATTGGAAATCAAAATTTCTTGAGAGCATGAAACTCTGATATGATTTCAAATTAGTGGCCACGACACCAAAAAAAACTCCAAATTCCTACAACCTTTTTGTTGATTTCTGATCGTGGAATCATGATCTAAAATTAGATCGTGATGCAATTTTGCGATCGACAGATAATAGGAGCAGAGAAACTGAGTGTTGACGGTGTGGTGGGAACCTTGACGGTGGCAGTGGTAGTACGGACTTTGGTGGTGCCGGATGAAGATTGAACACAACGGCGAGACAGACGGGTTAATTCTGTGGGGGGAGATAGACTAGTTGATTCTGAGGGGGGTAAGGTGGGGTGGGGGTCATTCACCTGATTTTTACAAAAGGGACATTGCACTTCTTGTTTTTACAATCAAGTCCTAAAAACACCTTTATTCCCTAATTTTTCCTTTATCTATAGCTAGACAAGCGTGAGGCATTAAATTATCTTTCGCGACCAATATCTAGCATAAATAATACACGAAAAAGTGGTAGCGACACGGCTTTGACTTAATAAATTTTTGTAAGGTTTCAAATTCTCATTTACAAAATTTCCAGTCGCTACACAAAGAGTAGATCAAACATATATCTAGCAATTCTCAAGCACCTATGTTTTGGAATACATCAAAAACAGGCCAATTTTAACAATAAAATGGTCCCTTGTGCCCACTTATCTATCTTACTTGTCCAATTTAAAAAAGTAGGCAAAACACCGAAAATTCTAAGGTAACGATGTCGGTTCGAGTTATAAGGCCCACATAGTGTTAAAAACAAGAGAAACCTTCACGAAACCAGTGATTTCTTATGTTCTTATAATTACGAGGGCTCTGCAACGGAGTCAGCAGAAAAACTTGGCAAAATACTCACTATGGTTTAACTCATTTAGCAAGATATTCTCAACAATCATCTCATGTTACGCCCCAAAATTTAAAAAGTAATATTTCATATAATCTTTGTGATGTTACGTGATATTTCAACATTTTTATGGAATTATAAATATTGGGTTAAGCATCCTAGAAATAGCTATAAGATTTTGGTCTTTTATATGAGCCCGTAGAATTTTTTTATACCATGTATAAAGTATTTGGACATTCATGAGAATTTAGTTAAATTAAGATATTAAGAAAAATAAATAAGAAACTATAAGGATTAAACATTAATTAAATAATTGGAACAAACCCCTAGAAATTTCTATAAATAGGGGTTATGGAATAGAAGATGAAAGGGAAAAAATGGAAAAACAAGTCAAACCCTCTCTCTACCAACTTTCTTGGGGCGTCTACCCCAAGATAAAAGGAGGAGGGCTAGCCAGCCCTCTTGTATTTAAAATTGAGTGGCTAGCCAACCCTATTTTCTTGGCTTTTGGGGGGCTGGCCATTTTTTTGGGGGAGGGGTTTAGCCACCCCTCCTTTATGGGGGCCGACCGTCTCCAACATTTAGCACTTTCTGCATCGGACAGAATGTTCATAACTTTTTGTGTAGAGCTTATAATTGAGATTCAAAAAAGGCCTTGGATTCTTTATTTGAGAATCTTCGATATGGCATGATAAATTGTAGGTGATATTGAGGGTAATTTCGACAAGCATGAAAGAGAATGTTACAATAACTATTGACAGAGGCAAGTAACGGTTCACCTACAATGCAAAACAATAGTATTATGTGCTCGAGCGTGACAATGTGATATTTATTAGTCATGCCATATAATTGGAAAGATTGCAATATATGATGATTTTTTGACACTATGTGAATATATCAATGCAATCTTTGATAAGAGATACTTGAGAACATTGGGCATGATGTATATGATTTGACAAATATTATATTATTGAACAAATTGTGATATATGTCATATGCACCCATTATGCTTGATGTTAAACATGTGAATATACATGTGGCATGAAGAAGATTGGCTTATGAGCCGATAGTGATTGTGTGTACCCTGTATAGTGATACCGTACTTTATTTGCTGTCTAGATAGATATACTGCTCGAGGTGTTCCCTCGAGTGAGTGTTTAGGGGCTCAGCGGTGTAGCCGCCCGAGTGAATGTACCACTTAGGGTACCAACAAGTGAGTGTTTGGTGACTATGAGTGACTCCTCGACGATGGACTCACGTGGATCATAGTACGTGCGTATTTGATTTGGCCTCATTGATATTGAGCTCATATGGTATACTATATGAGGGTTGGAGGCTCTGCATGCTTGGTTGTGTGATGTCGTCATCATCATTTATATGATATCATATACGTGATGATCATGCATACTGTTACTTGCTGAGCATTAGCTCATATAGTTTTGCATTGTAGGTGTTAAAATACAAGTGACAGGGTCAGTGGCAACTCCAAGATGACTGAGCAATTATGTACTGGGCCTTAACCGTGGCGTATGAGTCAACCACAACGGAAAACTACAAAGGTTATGACTATTTTAAGTTAATAATTTATTATTACTTTACAACAGTAAAGTATATTTTATATAAATTGTTGTAAAGTAGATTTTATATAAATAATTCCATTTGTCTTCTGCTCCTGATTTTAATATATATGAATTTTACAAGTTTAAACCTTATAATGAAATAAACTTTCTCGGATAAGATTATCCTTGGGGATGTCATAATTATATTTAAATTTATTACGAAGGTACATATATTCCAAAATTTACTTTATGTATTTAAGCTTAATATAATATGTAAGGATTTACATAAATAACTGGGGGTGTTACATTTAAGTAGTATCAAAGCATGGTTTATATGACCCTATATACTGCCCAATGTACATATGCTTGATGGTTATATGGAGTCCACCGGCTAAGTAAGTGATTTCTTAGCTTATGTGCATTTTATTACATCTATAAAATTGGCATGCATGTGATTTGGAAAAATGTTTATTATATGATTCTATTTTGACACTAAAATGTTATTAGATGTGGTTGATTGTTATGTACCATGTTTTCATTGAGTGAGCATTGTATGTTGAATCATTATGAGATGCGGATTGCACGTTTCTTGTCCTTTTTAAAAAAAGGGGGAGAAATGTTGAAGAAATTAATTCTTTTAATATTTTTCATTTGATTTGCACTAGACAAGAATGTTCTTGTGGCAATTGTTGAAGGGGGGGGGGGAGGGGGTTTTATTGCTCAAGTTTTTGATTATCAAAGTGGATATGATGAATTATCCCAAAAGAAATAAAACGAAAGGGAGATGTGGAGTTTAGCTGTGGACTTTTTGGATCCTTTGGGTACTTAAAGTGCCCCATTTTATCATGATATGATTTGTGATTGAGGCTAATGATTTATTATGAGGTTGAACGTAGATATGCATTGTTGGGTAAAAGAAGATTTATGGGAAGAGATATCTATTAGAAAATTCTTAAATATGAGAATTATGCTAGTGGACATGGGAACAATTTATATATGATTCAGCAAGGATATAAAAGATCAACATTAATTGCTCATTTTGTCGGCCCATATATGAATAATTTGGCCTTCTTAAGTTGAATGTAAAGGTAATCTTGTGGGTTCAAGTATGAATTAGGTCAGTGTGATCTAGTATAGAAGTACAAGAAAGACTACAAACTGATGTCTTGGTCAACATAGAGAGTGTTATATTCTAACAATGATATTGTAATAACCCGCTCTATTTTGACATGATATTGTCCGCTTTGGGCCAAGCCCACATGATTTTGCTCTTGGGTTCTCACCCAAAAGGCCTCATATCAAATGTAGTGGATCTCTTAACTTAAGAACTGATCTCACTTTTTCTACCTAAACGATGTGAGATTGAGGCTGTCACAATCATCCCATCTAAGGGGGCCCAACGTCCTCGTTGGCCACATTTCTAGTTGGGCTCTTTTCTGATACCATCTGTAACGATCCGCTCCACTTTGACATGATATTGTCCGCTTTAAAATATTTAATAGCTAAAGTTAGAAAATTTGAAAATATTTAAAACTAAATAAAAATATAAATTAAATTGCGAACTTTGAAGGTTTTGACTCAAATATAAATTTTAAAACTTTAGGGGTCTGAAATAGGGTTTTGAAAAACATTGAGGGACTAAATTAGATAAGGACCGCAACTATGGGACCCACTTGGACGTCATTAAAGGTACAAGGACTGAAATTCGAGAAGGGTAAAAACTGCAGGCTGATTTGCTTTGAAACAAAGCTCTTGGACTAACTTAAATAAAAGACGAAGTCGTAGGGACTATCCTGAACAAGAACCAAAACGTGAGGGACCGGGGTGCAAATCAGGTTGAATCAAAAATCCCTAACTCACGATTTGGCCCCAAATCGTTCGACACAAAGGGAAAACGGAGAGCAGAGGCGAAATGGGCGATCGGAGGTTCGACGGTGGGGGTTCGAGGAGGAGTTGGCGAGATGGAGGTTCGAAGGCAGCTGAGAGAGTCTACGCGCAAGGGCGTTCGAGTCGCACGACAGAGGAGGTTGTAGGTCCGTCAGGCAGAGAGCCATGAATTTGGGTTCGAAGTCTGGTTCAAAGGCAACAGAGGAAGTCGCGGTTTCGTGGGTTCGAGGGGTGAAGGTCGTGCGGCGTCGGGTTCGAGTTTGGGGTTCAATTTCCGGCCAAGAATTGAGTTTTTTCGGCTAAGGTAAGTCATGGGCCCTTTGGCTTTTGATTCCCTTTGGGGTCTGTTGATGGGAAAATATGAGCAGAAAGGGGTGGCTCGGTGGTGGTGGCAGCCGGCGGTGGCTGCGGCCATGTTTCTGCGTTTCTGTATTTTTTTTCTTCTTTCTAAATTGGTTGAGGGTGACTGATTCTTTGGGTGGTCTCGGCTGGGTGTAATGGCAGACGGAATCGAATTCGGAAGTTAGGCAGCAGTAGCTGCCGATGGGTGTTTGGTCAAGAGGCAGGGGCGGTGGTGGTCGGAATCGAAGGCTCAGTCGGGTTCGACTCGAAAGTTCAAGGGAAAAGGCAGTAAGGCTACCTCGAGCGTGTGTGCAATGTAGCTAGATTTCTGAAAGTATATACCTGCTGAAAGCTTTTGCGAATGAATTTCCAGGATATAAAAGGGTGTGTATACGAAACTTTTGAGTGTATGTGTGTGTATATCTGCTTGTGAATTTCTTTGGAGTTGAAGATAAACTCAGGTATGATTTGTGTGAAGCTTCTGAATGACTTTATTGCGTGCTTGCTTCACTGAAAAATGGACGATTTTCATGTGTATTTTGGTGCTGTGAATCTATATATCTATATTCTATATTTATTTATTTATTTATTTAACTATTAAAGCAGCTGAGTTTACTGGCCCGACTACCTGTTTTTCCCTTCCAAAACTTCATACCCCAGCTAGGTTTTGTTATTCCTTTTTTTTTTCCTGCTTTATAAGTTTAGGTTTGTGGCACTGTTAACAATGAAATTTTCTTGGTTCCAAGACGCGTGCAATCCTTGTGAACCAGAAGGGGACTTTTGGCATACAATGTCTTCTCGGCATTTGTACTTTTTGTGTTTTCTAGCCCGTGTGAATCAGAAAGTGACTTTTGGCATACAATTTCTTCTCGGCATTTGTACTCTTGTGTTTTTCTTGCAACGAAAGCATGCATCTACGACGTTATCTCATGCGACACAATTAATATCGTCACTTTGGTTACTTGCGTTATATATACACATGGTTTACCAAAAGTTTCGATCATTTAGAAATTGCATTCAAATTCGAATACGACTACACTAAGTAGAAGATAAGCAGAAGAAACATAGCTACCTCATCGTCCACCGTCCATCTCCTCAGATTCGTTGATAACAAGCGAGTCTCCTCTATAATTATAATGAGACACACAGAGTCAGGATTGTTGGATGTATCTCATTCTGCATGTAAAATTGAACATATGTATGAATTCAATCATTCTCCTTTCTTTAATTTCTCTTTTGGTCCTGAAGTTGTGCCATATTTGATTGGATGTTGTTGCAAAGCAGATTTGAGTAAAGTTGGTATAAGAGTAAATATCAATGCTGAGAAACATAGAACAGTATATGATAACAGGAATTTTCTAAGAATATTGTTTCTTAGTCCAACTTCTTCGTTCACAATTAATATATCAGGTAGGATACAAGTTGATAATGTTATATTTATACTTTATAGAATCTCCTTTTCTTGATGCAGGTTCAAGCAATCCACAAATAGTTTCCCAGATTCACTCTCAATTATTTTCACCGCAATTCAAGAGTTTGATGGATGGTAACAATAATCAACAAGCTTCATTACATCGCCAAAAATCAAAAAACAGAACTGAATGCACATCTCAGTGTGTAGGGCAGAAGGTAATTTTTTTACCATATCTTTTGACATTACACTTAAAGTAGATCTGTTATCAGATTTTTACTTATATATATATATATATATATATATATATATATATATGTATTCTTATCTATTATTAGGCAACTACTTCAACATGTCATCTATAATATATCACCAGTTCACCACCAGGTACTAATGCTTGACTGAATTCTGCTATTTATCTATTAAATTGCTAAAACTGTTTCCTTAAGGTTGTTCTTTTCTCCCCCTAAGTTCTTTGTACATACATAATCGTATATCACATAGTATGATTTTCATGTACATGAGTGTTACACTGTATGATTTCTAAACAAATTGATTTGTTAATAAAATGGACATAAATTGCACTTGCCAAAGTAGCAATTTTCTTCCAATCTTAATTTGCAAGGCCTATATAACTGTCGGCCGTTCTTCGGTTGGGGGCGATGGTGGGGTGGGTATTTTCCATTTTTTAAATTTTTTTATTATTTTTAAAATTTTTAAATCTTTTGCTTTTCAAAATTAAAAGTTAAGGGGTATAACGGTAATTTTATTAGAAAGTTAAAGGTAATATTAACGGAATCAGTTCTAAGGACCTATCGTGTGTATTTATGAAATGTTGGAGACCCAGGTGGTCGGGAAAAAAGGTTGACAACCCAGCTGATTATTAGCTCAAAGGTTGGGGACGATTTACGGAATTAACTCTTATATATAATAATCTATACATACATAAAAGCATAATAGTTTTCTTTTTATCGTTTCCTGCCCATTTTTTACCTGCTAAATGAAGTTAAGTCATCTCGACCATTCACTTTATCTTGCAATCTTGGCCATTGTTTTTATTATAGGTTTCTATATACATATATATACACACATAAAAGCAGAATAATTTTCTTTCTACCATTTCCCTCCCACTTGCTAAATCGGGTTAAGTTATTTCGACCATTCATTTTATCTTGTAATCTTGGACATAGTATAATTGATCTTTCTCACAGACGACGCCAAATGATCTTATGATTTTTTTATCTTTCTTTATGTATAACTTTGTAAAAATGTATGTGAATTTAGTGCTGAGAAATATTTGAGTCTATATGGGAAAATTCGTGGTCCAAATTTAGTGTTGGGCTCCTTTTGTATATAAAGTTAAGAATGATTTAATAACTTCTATAACCTGGTACTGTGATCAGCATATAAAGTAATCGCTCAATGTGTGACCTTTATAAGAAATTTGGAAATAACTGCCTAGTGTGATAAATATTTACGAACATTGTGATCACTATGTTCGTTCGAACTCATTGTGGTCGAAAGGTTAGTATCAGCTATGATCAACCTTGCATTATTAATAAATTTTCAAACTCAATCTAGTATTATAAGTAGGATCATGACTAATTGATGGAAATATCAACTTCCTCACCCTCATATAAAGAACATGCAAATTTAGTATTATACCACATCACTGTTTAGTGTCATTACGATATTGGACCTGATGAACTAAAACCTTCTAATAAATTTAATGTAATTTAATTTATTATGTATTTTAAAATTATTAATTAAATAAACTATAAATCACAACACAAATAAAAATTTTATAGCGAATTACTATTATACCTTGAAATTAAAAGCAACTTTATTTGTCGTAAAGTGAAATAACACATGTGGTTCGAACTAAGAACAAGTGTTGCAATAGTTAAGTTTTCAGATTCGATCCACACATGCATTTCTCCTATTTCCCATTCCTCCCCTATCTCGCTTTTGTATTATCAAAAAAAAAAAAAAAAAAGTAAAATACCGCATGTGCTAACTTGTTTGATTCTCATTATTTGTGCAAGTTTAGAGAAATTATAATGAGGAGAGATGTAGAATGTGTAATGAAAATGTAAAAATGTTTGAAATATGTGGTTGTAGTTGAGCATTTGTTAAATCAAACATTAAATAAATGGTTGGTAAAATTATAATTTGGGAGAATAATGAGAAATAATGAGTATCAAACAGGCTAGAATGGATCCAATACCTGTGCTGCTTGAATTTTTTTTTTTAAATATAACTTGAGAATTTATATATATTATAAAGAATTCTTTCAGTCTAATTAAATTATTTTTTCATTTTAATCCATGTCAAAAAATTTTCTAAACCCATCCCTAAACCTAGTAAATATAATACTTGTAATGGGAAATTAAATACATATGTATTAATTTTATATATTATAAAGAATTCTTTCAGTCTAATTAAATTATTTTTTCATTTTAATCCATGTCAAAAACTTTTCTAAACCCGTCCCTAAACCTAGTAAATATAATACTATTAATGGGAAATTAAATACATATGTATTAATTTTATGAATAATACTATTTATCTAAACTGAAAACCGGTCTTCAGCCTAGTTCTCATCTCCTTATTGGCCATTAAATAAATGAGGACCCCTATGTATTTATACATATCAATTTATCTTCCAATGTAGTGATACTAATTAGACTTGAGAGCGATTTCAGTCTAGATAAATACCATTACTCTAATTTTAACACACGTCAGTTATCATACAATTATTTTATTCGATTCTATGATACTATAATAAAACTAGCAAGAAATAATAATGTTCAAATCTTCAGAAAGTAAAAAATTTCAAACAAATATGGTTTGAATTGTGTTCCAGTAATTAGAATGTTTATACTTCGAGTTAGAGGTTCCAAGTTTAAATCACATATGCCCCTCCACTCCCCCCTGTATAAAAAATATATATATATATATATATTTCGTTTTTATTTTGATGTTAAAAATGTGTGATCTTAGATATCTATGCTTTAATACACCATTCAAAATATCACTTGCCAACAAGCGGTAAATCTATAATAACTTCACTGTATTTGCAATTTATTTTCAGCTAGTTGGCACTATGTAATCCCAACCTTTTACTTTATTGTGCAATATAACCCTAACATTTCAAAATAAACAATTATAATCTCAACTCTTAGCTATTTAGTGCAATCTAACATTTTTTTAAAAAATAGTAATACCATCAAATTCTTCCCTTTTTCTTTGAAAATGTAATGCCATCAAATTCTAGTTTAATTAAAATTAGTATACAATAAATAAATAAAAATCATGAATATTAAATTTTAGTATTTCCTTTTGAAATATGATTGAATCTCATACAGTGATTGAAAAAAGTACCTAATTCGCCCTAAACTCGATGAAAGCCTATCGAGAATGTAGCAGTAGTTTTGGGATACGCAGACACGCAAAGTGGGATGGGCTAAGGCTGCCCTACCATGATCCACCTATGACGATCCCTTTAATTAAAAGTAATAAAAAAGGTAAAAAAATGAAAAAGAAAATTTAAATGAAAATTAATATAATAGATATATTGATAGACAGATTGAAAAGTTGATTCAAATAGCGCGACCCACACATCAATTTGGTCTGCGACCTCCCCACATTAGACGGATGCCACAGCAGATTAATTCTAGTGTCATCACTAAATTCTCATGAGTTGTCTCATGAGTTCGATTTTTTGTTAAATGCAATCAAATTATATTTTCCTTATTTTTTCATCTATTTTTCTTTACTAATTTTTAGTTCAATTAAAACTTGAGGGTTGATTTTTTTTTTTTAAAGACCAGGGTTTTAGCTAAAAAGGTTCACCAAAAAAAAGAGTGATATTTGAGGTTATAATAGCCAATTTTCAAATGCTAATAAATTGTTTGCTCTGGTTCTCATATTAATATACAATTTATGAGTTTTCTCTTCAACTCTTCTCTCTTTTTTTCTATTCTTTTCTTTTAGTTTTTTTTTTCTATTCTTTCCTTCTAGTTTATAACACGTTATTAGCATGATCTGTTCTTCAATTATTTTGCATTACGTTTTTTTTACAATGAATCATGAATGAAATCATAATTAATATGATTTTCCTTCAAAAATTTGACTGTCAAGGGATTGAATTTTCTTCTTGACATATGAGACGATTTATTTATTTTTTTATTTTAATGTCTAAATATTATCTTATTGGGATTTTCATCCAATTTAATGGTGTGATGGATTCCAATTTGGTATATGAAATAATCTACCAATTTAATGGAGATATATTTCTAATATGTTCATGGAATGGTCTGCCAATTTAATGGTAAGATTCTTTCCAAAGTTTGTAATTATTATAGATTTTCCAAGAAAAATGTTGATGTATTGAGATAGCAGGTACTACACACGATTCTCAAATTATTATTAGAAAGGATTCATGTAATTATATCTCAATATTTATCTCACCCTTGGATTGCTAATATTCAATTTTCAATGAATTTTTAGCATTTAATTATTTATGTCATAATTATTCTTTTGTTTCTCCATACAAAAGAGATCATGAATTCTCTCTTGATTGATCCCTTTCCTGAAATAATTGTGGCGGTCAACCATGTGTTGAATGTGGATATGACAACCACTATTTATATAATTTCTAACATTCCCTCTTGATCTAGAAACGATATGATATACTACTATACATTCATGTGTTGTAATTGATATTGTTTTATTGGATGTAATGTTAGATTCACAAGTGACTCATCCCCATACGTTATAATTAATATAGTGTTCGTGGGGATTTAGTCTTCAATTATATTAATAATAATCTTGAAGATTATTATGATTACATGATAATAATTCTTGAAGAATCAAAATAATAATTAGTTAAATATTCCAGAAGAATATAACTGGCACTAATTATGTAAATAATTATGATTTTCTGAAGAAACATAGATTCTATCTTTATAGATATTCTTAGATATTATTGATATAGAATGTTTCGTTGTGTTCTTGAATAATCACAACTTCTCTCTTGTTAAAAGTGTATTCTAGTAGAATATAGTTTTCTCCCCAAATTATGAAATTTATTATTAATTGTGATTTCCTGAAGAAACCACAATATTTATTCTGGAAGAATATGTTTTTTTTTTATCCTGAAGAATCATACTTTCTATTTTTATTTATCATTTTTATATTATTAGTAGTCGGTTTTAGAATGTTTATGACGTATTGCGTAATTCATTTATTCGTAGCGCATATATTTATTGTACTTTCTCGAAGAATGACATTTAAATAATTGCGTTAGTAGTTCTAAAGATTATTGTGATATAAATACTATTTGTTAATGAAGAAGTCGCTTAATCGATTTATATTTATCGTTGTTTCGAGATGAAACACGATCTTTAAAGTTTCACCAATAATCCTGAAGATTATTGTAATCTAAAAACTATTCTTGTGGTTCCTAAAGAATCATCAATTAGATCTCATATTCTAGAAGAATACGATTGGCTTTAGAAAAACCATATAAGATTTGTCACAATTCCTAAAGAAACATGATTCTGCAATTCTTAACAATCCTAAAGATTATTAAAATTAATACGTTGTGATTTTTGAAAAACACAATATGATTTCATCATATTCTAATTGAATATGGTGTATTTCTGAAGAGAACAATATATGAAATTTAGATTTGTGCTTTCTTAAAAAAATACAATAAACAAATATTCCTAAAGAATATTTTATATTACTCATTACGAAGCAAATATTTCTTTTTATTTTTGGTTATTGAATTATTGAATTATTTTTGGTTATTGAATTATTTTTGGTGTATTTCTGAAGTGAACAATATATGAAATTTAGATTTATGCTTTCTTAAAAAAGTACAATAAACAAATATTCCTGAAGAATATTTTATATTACTCATTACGAAGCAAATATTTCTTTTTATTGAATTATTTACTTATTATTGAATTATTTACTTTTAGTTAATTACATTAGTTAAGTTAAATAAGTTGTTGCTCCCGAAGTAGCACGACTAATTATAATATTCTAAACAATGTTACATGCTTCTAAAGAGCAATTTATATTGAATCTAAGAATCTAATTTATTTGGTAATTCAATATTTCTGAAAAATATTGATCTATGGCTCCTGAAGTGGCAATAACCCAAATTAATTCCAAAAGTATAATTTACCATACCCCTGATGTAGTATATGTCTTGATGACTATAGATATTAGAGATATGTGAAACAATACTCCCTGAAAGAGAGTATAAATATTCATGTTTTATTGGCATTGAATTTATAACTTAACACATTGTAAAGTTGTACAAATGGCCAATATCATCAAATTTCAGTGAGTTGCGCATGAGAATTATGTGTCATGTGCCATTGATGTTATAGTATATCTGATCTTAAGTGGCTTGGAGCTTGATTTCACAACCGATTTCCAAAGTAAAAAAGGAAAAAAAAATATTTGTTTAGATTTTGTGGAAGTAACACTAGAATTAGGGCAAAGAAACCTTACCTGTAGCTATTGGTGTGGCCAAGCACACCGATCTACGACGAGTGACGGGCGACGGAGTTGTAGGTTGAGGGCGGAGGGAAACCCTAGATCGAGAGAGTGAGAGGGCGATAGAGAGAGATTTCAGCGTGAGAAAGTGCAACAAAGAGAGAGAGAGAGAGAGAGAGAGATGTCAGGTTCCGCATTTTGGGTTTTTTGGCTAAGAACGGTGATAATGTCTTTTTTTCGTTTTCCCTTTCCTTCATTAATTAGGAGTCGCATTTTCTAGAATATGTTCTCGAGAATGACGAACAGAACACGTTCTCAGTGTTTTGAAAGAATGAAAACAGAAAACACTCTGAAAACATCAAACAGAACGACACCTTAGTTTCTTTCATTATCATCTCCACGATAACTTGAAAGTTGTGTACATTACCATCAAATATCCATATGATATATGAAAAATTATGAGTTATACCCCACTGGTTTCACTGTATGGCTTGAAACAAATGCAAACATCTCATTGTGAACCGTGTGTGAAGACGTGGAAAAATTCATGAACAAAACTCTAAAAATTGATGCATAAAAGCATCTTATAGTGATAGCTCATCTAAAATGGAGCATGAAAGCATATTTAGCATGTACTTGTCATACGACAAAATACCTTGTGAATCTCTAACTAGTAATCAATCAAGGGAAAAGGGAAAGTAGAGGCTAATTTCATTGATTATGATGGTCAATTAGTGACTCATTTTGATGTTTCTGATTTCTTTGCCGATCCAAAAGAGAATATTGATAACCTAATTGATGTTTGATCATAATAAGTTGTTATAGTTGATAGTGTAATTATACACGCCATTATTCAAGACAAAGTACTTTCTGAATTAACATTAGTTGAAATTAATGTGAATATTATATCAAGTGTATTGAGCATCATCAAAAGTTTCAGAAGAGCTTGTATTATTTTGATAAATAATACTAAATTATATATCGATATGTACTTTATTTTAGCAAATTCAAGAGAAATTTGATGATTTTTAAAGATATCTAATGGATAATACGTTGAGACAATGCAAAAAGATAATAACATTTTTGCACAAATTCCTTTGTATTTGGCCGAAAATAAATAAAGGAAAAATTCTCGGCGCTACTATCTGGAATGTATTATACATTCATAAAAGTAATTGAGATAAACCATACTACGAACCCGAGGTTCATTGATCAAAAAAGCTTTATACCTTGGTATGATAGGTTTGGGCATACATAAGCAACTATGATGCAGTAGATAATTCACATTGATATAATCTAAAGAACCAGAAATTTCTTTTAGTAAATGGTTTTCCATGTGCTGCATGTGAGTAAGGTAAGTTAGTCATAAAACCTTCTAGATGAAGGTTAATATTGAATTTCCAATTTTCTTGGAATGAATTCATGGATATATATGGGCTGATATACCCATTATATGGACCATTTATTAATTTATGATATTGATTGATGATTTTACTATATGGTCTCATGTTCGCTTGTTTTCTACTAGAAATACAGCATTAATTAGACTACTTGCCCATAGAATAAAACTAAAAAGCCCAATTCCTAGATACTCAATCTAGAAAATTCATCTTGATAACGCTGGTGAGTTTTGATATCAAGCAATGAATGATTATTGCATGGCAATCGGAATTAAAGTTGAACATTTAGTTGCTCATATCCACACTCAGAATGGTTTAGCAGAATTGTTTATTAAATATATTCAATTAATTACTAGACCATTGTCTGTAATAACAAAACTACCAACTTCTGTTTGGGATCATGCTATACTACATGCTATAATAATAGTTCGCATAAATCATCTATCATCAGTATTCTCCCTTGCGGCATGTTTTTGGTTGAGAATCTGATGTCTTTTTCTTAAAATATTTTGGTTGTGCTTTTCAAATACAGAATTATTTATTAGACTAAAAGTTCAATATTATAGAAATTTTATTATTTGACATGACCGGTTAGACCATTCTAGTTTGTTAATAATAAGAACTATCGAGAATCATCCAAAGAATAAAAGTTTCTTCCACTTAAAAGATTTTTCGTGTGCTGCAAGTTTTCAGGTAATTTGATTATTTATAATCACTAGATATTTGGAACTGAGTTTCAACTATATCTGGAGAATATTCAGAGTGAACTATGTGGGCCTACTCACCCTCCATGAAGACCTTCTAGATTATTTTGGATACACTAGAGGTCACATGTCAAACTCGAAACTAGAAGTTTGCGAGAATATTTGCTCAATTGATTGTTTATGAGCAAAAGTTCCAGATATCATATAAGACATGTATCTTACTAGTGAATTTTGTCCCAAAAGTCATTAATTTTTCATATATTGATTGAGATATTAATTGCCTATAGTTAGTAAAATAATATTATGCGCCTCAAGTTATTTGCTATACTAGTAATTGAGAACAATCATTTGTGTTTAAGTGATATTGATATTTCACTTACAACAATATTTTTATAACATGTTAATAGAATATATGATATCCCCATATTTGGTTTACAGTCAAAAGCGTGCTCTTCCGATCTATAAGTGTGAAATGTATAGTCGCCCCACTACAAAAGCTAAGATAGATATTATTACAATGCTGAAAATACAAATTGAATTTGAATCCCTTTTTGTATACTTCATCCATAGAGGACGATATATTATATCATGTTTTTCTGACTGTTTCTTAAATTAAACAGTCTTGTCAGCATTAGGGAGAAAAATTGATAGTTGACAACAAGTATATGAATTGCGTAATTGAAATCCCCGCATGTGTAATGCAAACTTGAAGTTTGCAAGAAAGTATGCATTTCAGATTACTAACTGTATAGTTACCAATAGATATACTATGTTAAATGCTCCATCTTGGATTGATATAAAATCCTGTAAGAGGATTTGAGATATTAATGGTATACCCGAAGCATGACATGGTCGATTCTATAATAAACATCTATGAAAAGGAATATGGAGCATATACTTATGATGGTCCTTTTGAGGCATATATCTAGAACAGTATACTGACATAACTAATTTAAAAAGTATTTGAAGAGGTTTAGGTACCTGAAATTACTAAAATAAAAAGATCTCGATAAGTTATGTCTATACTGAAATCTAATGGAATTAACAAGAAGTAATAGTCGACTACGCATGTTTATGAGCTCAATAAATAGCGAGGGTGAGAAATCAATTTCATCAAAATTATTGACATTGAGTATTGCCAAGATAAAAAAAAATCTTGCAGATTGTTACAATGTCAATAATATAACGATTGATAGTTATGCTAAAAGAGCATTAAATATGTGGTGGATTTTATTGAGACTTGAAGTTTCATTCGATTGGCAATATATGAAAATAATTAGATTTGGTATGCTTGAATGAAGCATATAAAGAACTTAAAAGTTCCTCTATAAATTGGCAGTTAATATGAGAGAGATACGTGTTGTACTCTTTTTCTTTGACTAAGGTTTTGTCTCAATGGGTTTTCTTAGCAAAGTTTTAACGAAACAACATCAATGACGTATCCAAAGAATGATATACTCTTTTTCGTTCACTTGGATTTTTTCTTACTGGGTTTTTTCCTTATAAGGTTTTAGCGAGGCATATTCTTTGTGTAATAAACGTCTTTCACATATATGATACTGACCCACAATATAAAACTCCTGAAGAGTTGACACTGCCTGAAGTAGAATATATTTCAAAGTATTGAATATATTGGAGAGATATGAAAAGCTAAACACGAGAACCATTATTTATTGAAATAAACAGGAGCAGTTGTACTCTTTTTCCTTCAATCAGTTTTGTCCCACTGGGTTTTTCTGGCAATGTTTTAATAAAGTAGCACTTAAACACTCCAAAGTTGGATTAGAACTAATTGTATTCTTTTTCCCTCTAAAATTTTCCCAAACGATGTTTTTGATAAGACAAATGTTGTATAGAATAGTCATTCAAGGGGGAGTGTTGTAAATAACTATTGTATTTAGTGAATGACTATTATGCCCCTGAAACCCTAGACTTGTACCTATAAATAGGTTGTTTTAGTTCTCATATTGATATACAACATATGAGTTTTCTCTTCGACTCTTCTCTCTATTTTTCTATTCTTTCTTTCTTATTTATGACAGTAAACGATTTATATATGTAATTAGATAAGACCTTTTTTGTTTTGTTAAATTTTATCCCTTAGTCATTGATGATAAAAAAGTATCTCCTCCATAATCACAAAAGTAGCCTAATATTGTCTCTGTATATGTCAATTTGTCTCCACCATTCGATCTCTTCTCCAAAACCGTGCAGTCAGTTTCTACTATAAAAGTAGTATACTAGTTAACATAAATGTTCAAGCACCCTTCGAAGGTGTGTTATGACACCGCATTCCATTTGAATATACGGATGCATGTCAAATTTAAATGTGCATCATATCCTCACATAGGACGAGAGATTAGTAATGACAATGAGATAGGCACCGGTTAGGGACCCCGACCCCCCTCGGGTTTAGAAATCTCCATCCTTGCACCTTCCCCCATTTAATTTGAGCTGAGGATGGGACGGAGATGAGGACAGCAGGGTCGGGATGTCATCCATCCCATTTAATCTCCAAGTACATACAGCTTCCCAAATTTTTTTACAAATTCAAATGATACACAACCGGACATTTTTTAAAATTACGATCAAATACAACAAACGACAATCAAAGTACAATTAAAAAACCATTCATACATCCATTCAAGGTTTAACTAAAACTTCAGAACATTTATTATAATAGAAATATTAATATATTTGCACTGAAGAGAACTTTTGAGATCGGAAAAGAGTACACCGCTTCAAGAAATTTTAAACAATGCAAGAACACAATCCATAACAAGATTGAATATCTAATCTACCAATCAACCAGTAAAAAAAGACTATATGACATTTTAACATCTTAAGCGCAAATGGACTTTTCAAACTAGTAGCAAAATCCTTCATAAATTATTGGTAAATTAAAATTAAAATTAAATTAATCAAAACTAAAACGGGGCGTGTGACAGGTTGGGGATGACGATCCAGTCCCCCTGCCCCTACCGCTACCCCATCCCATTTAATTCAGGGAATTCCCTTCCCGTTCTGGTCGTTTTGTCATCAAGTTCGGATATTCTCTGTTATGTTGTTAAAGTACAATAATCAGATCGAATCTACAATATTTATATATATATATATAATGAGTCTTATCGAATATCTTGTTAGGTTATGTTTGGTCCAACTTTACCGGACTGAGAACAAGAACCTTCACACAAACTTCTCATTGGGTTATGTTCGGTCCAACGTTACCGAACTGAGAACAAGAACCTTCACACAACCTTCTTTGAGCGATCCAAAATAGCATGTTTTTTTAACCTTGTATTACGATCACAAAATCTTCAAAGTAGCGGACCCCACACCCCAAACCGACCCCTTCCTCCGTCTATATAAACACCATTGACCCCCCTCCAGCCAGACCCTCTGTCTCCTCTAGTTCATTCCTGTTTCCTCCCCTCCCTCTGCCCCAGTTTCCCAGCTCACAATTTCTAGAGAGCGGAGAGAGAGAAAATATTGAATTTCTTTCCAGAAACCCTAATCAATCGAGCATTTTCTGTATCGAGGGGATTTGAAATCGAATTCAATGTCAGATTCATACTGCTCGGACTGCAAGAGGAACACAGAGGTGGTATTCGATCACTCTGCGGGGGATACTGTGTGTTCGGAGTGTGGGCTTGTGCTGGAGTCTCGCTCTATCGATGAGACCTCTGATCTGAACGTTTGCCGATGATTCGGGCGATCATGACCCTAACCGTGTTGGTGGACCGGTTAACCCGCTCCTTGCCGACGCTGGCCTCACGACCGTGATTTCTCGAGGACCTAATGGGTCCAATGGGGATGGATCCCTTTCCCGTTTGCAGAACCGCGGGGGTGATCCTGAACGGGCTATTGTTTTGGCCTTTAAGGCTAGATCGGAATATGGCCGATAGGTCTGTAGTTATTATCTATTATTGATTATTTGTTCTCGATTTTTACCTTTCGTGTAAATTTGTGGGGTTTAAGGTAGAACCCTTAGAATGATACTTATGGGTTTTGGACAAAATTTATGGAAAGATTCCGATCTATAATCTGGGTAAGAAGGGGAAAAATAGTTGTTTTTGTGTGTGTTGGGTTTTGAAGCTAAAATCTAGATAGGAGTTTGATCAGTTCCTCAAGGAAGAACAAAAGAACAAAGAAAACTTGAAACATCCATTGATTTTGAATGAAATTTGGTTGCTAGAGTTATGGCATTGATTTGCATTGTCTTGTTCTGATTGATAAATGAAGCAGCAAAAATGAAAACAGCTGTAGATAAGTTCAATTTCTTGTTTGAAATGGAGGTTTTTATTCTTCCTATTGATTATAATTATAGATTTATGGGGTTTGATCCTAATGCATTTGCTAATTATAATTGTTAGGCTGAAATTTGGTTCTTGTGAAATTTCAAATCTGGCTGTTAATGATCATAATTCCAGTGTTCTTAGTTGGTTTCTTATAACTTATTTGTCATACTGTAAGAGCTTCTTCTTTGGAGCTTTATCAAAAGCAAAAATTTATCAGCTTCATAACAACCACATATTCTCTACAAAAAACAAAATTTCACACTTCCTAATAATCTTTCTTTACATTACCACTACACATTCTCCTCTAAATCTAAATCTCTTTTACATAAAGCTCCCAAAAAACAAGCTTTAATTTTTTTAAGGAAACAGAACCTATCTTTACTAATCTGTCTTCGAACTTTCAGAGCCTATTGATCTTGAACCATTTTTCTTCCCACGTTAGCCTGCAGGGCCAAAGATCATGGTCAAACTGAATGTCTCTTTTATTTGAATAGGACTAAAATAAGTTAAAGTTCTATTGACCATATGTCTGTGATCAATTTGCATTTTTTTGGGTGGTTCTGTCTATAAGGAAAGGCAACCACTCTCCACTTTGTTTCGTAGCTGGTCTATTTTTTGTTTTCTTTTTATTCTTTACAGATATTCTGTTGATCTTTGCTAATGTATCTGCCTTCCTTTCCAGGTTGAGCCTTGTTGCAACTATAAAGGTATGTGTCATTCTCATCTCTCTTTCTTGTGATAAAAATTGTGATGAGATATAGAAATTAATGTATTCTAAACATTTGTTTCTTGTTTCTCACTGTGCGTATTAACTTTGTTATAATTTTTCTCACTTCCATACTGTAGGTCATTTCATGTGTGTGGGTGTGTGTGCTGACTTTCCCCTCCTCTCTTTCCTTTGTTGTATGTTTGGAAATAATATTGGTTATCGAGACAACTTTCACTAAGAGCATCACCTATTGTATTCCATGGATTGATGATTAAAATTCAATGGTTATGTGGATTGAGGGAGTTAGCGGGTCATGCAGTTAAGTGCTATATAGGTTTTATTTTTTGGAATTGCAGAGAGAGAATGTAGAAAGAGAGCACTGTTGAATGAATAGAAGGCGTCTAGCATACCGTCACTTTTGGAGTGTGCTAGACATCCTCCATGCTTATGTCCCTTGCAAGATAAGATTCTTTGATGACGCGGCTAGAAAAATTCTTCAATCCACAATCCATTAGAGCTGCTCTAATTCAGAAGATGTGATATATTCTGCATGGGCTTTAACATCTGTCTTAGCCTTTTCGCTGCTGTAATATTTTTGTCCCTTATATTTGAAACATGCAAGCAGGCGGTTCTATAAGCTTTCAGTTTCTAGAGCATATTGTTTATGACTAAATGGCATGTTTATTAACTTTTTGTTTTTCTATAGCCTGGCTTGATTGAAGTTGTTGGTTAGCAAAGAATGATTTAGTATCTATATAAACATTCTCTATTGTTCACGATTATAACTCCCACCTAAATTGTAAAACGGCAACCTTTTTTTTTTTGGTGGGGGGTGCCCCGGGGGGGGGCGGCGTAAAACTGGACATTTTTAAAAATGAAGCAAATTTACTACCAATGCCAACATTCTGTTAGACTTCAGAAATGATTATCTACAGTTGCATTTCTTGTAAGTTGTCGTATTTGTATGCCAAATCTGACATAATATGCTAACCTCTTCTGAAGGATCGGGCAAGTGAAATATATAAGAGGTTGGAGGATCAGAAGTGTACAAGAGGAAGAAATTTGGACGCTATAGTGGCTGCCTGTATTTACATTGCTTGCCGACAGGAAGGCAAACCACGCACTGTAAAAGGTGCTACCTATAGTTGTTTGCACGTTTAGATGCTTTTTCATTTACCCTTATCCGGTGTTGAAACTCCTCTTGGCCTTTGATTATCAACTAGAAATTTGCTCTATTGCAAATGGAGCTACAAAGAAAGAAATTGGCCGAGCGAAAGAATTCATTGTAAAACAACTGAAGGTTGAGATGGGTGAATCTATGGAAATGGGTACCATACATGCAGGGGATTATCTGGTGAGTTAGATGTGATTAAACATAACATGTATTTGATTATACCATACACACCATCTTTTTTGTCACTTCCAAGTCTCATAGATCTGTGTATAGTTGCTAGTCTTCACTATACATCTCATTATCTCATTCTCATCTTAAGTGTACGTACGTATATTTTTCTTCAGAGACGTTTTTGTTCTAATCTTCTTATGAGCCATGAAGAAATCAAAGCCGTCCAAGAAACTGTCAAGAAGTCAGGGGACTTCGATATAAGGTACTGTGATTCATTTGCCTTAATAATGTGAGAGAAATTTTTCTAACATTTTAGCATGTAATCATGTATTCATGTTTCCTCTTGTCTTGAACCACCTTAATTAATGAATTATAAATTTCTCAGTTGCTATGCTTGAAAATATGTCCATGTTAAAAATTTCTAACATTTTCTGCCAACAACATTTGGTCTTGTTCAGTTTGGGACTAATTGTAAGATTATGAATCTTGATAGCTTTGTTGGACAAAATATATTAAATCTGTAAGGTTAATTGGAAACGTATGTTGAACTTACTGATCTTGTAGTGAGTCTTAAAATGTATGTTAGAGGGGTCAATGACGACGTTGTGGCCTGTGTAATGGAGTGTCCCCGAGCATCCCAAGTGAAGAAATGAAGAATGTTTGCTTACTTCTGGAAGTGGTCTTTTTCTTCTGCAGAATGTTGTGATCCCTATGAATTTGACTCTAGAATACAGTTATAGAGGTTAAAATTGGATATAGCATAAATGCTAATGGGGAAAGGGCGAATAAGGGCTACTGAAAAGTGGGAAATATGCTCGCAGCATGTTTATCTAATTATAATTACTTAGATTAATCTTTTCTGCCGGACATGCTTGAGTTTATTTAGAGTCTTTTCCCATACCATGCCTGAGATATTCTCCCCTGCTATGGTTTTTCTGACTCGAGCCAGAGATATGCAATATCCAAAGCATACTGGTTTTGATATATTTCTTATGGAAATATGTCATTTTCATTTGCACATGTTGCATCTACTTATTTATAAAATGGTAAGTTTAAACATTGCTTTACACAAGATACAATCTGGGTTCTCGAGTCACGTTTATATATAACTATGAAAATGGATGAAGATTTCTCCTTTGAAGGGAATCATATTAATTCCGTTGCTAAGAATCTAGGAGATACTTGATTTGCTTTTAATTTCAATTGCTGCATGGTGGTTGTATGCTTTACTGTTCAAGTTTCTACGTGTGCTCTTCCGATCTCCCATATCCATTGCTGCAGCTATTATTTTCATGATAACCCAACTATCAGATTCAAAGAAAGCCCTAAGAGGTTTGAACATTTACCGTCTTTCAGCTTTGGAGTTTTCCGACAATCATTTTTTGTATAATTTTCATTTCTGCTAGATCCAGCCTGTGGATGTCCTCATTTTATACATAGGTCACTTGGTTTTTCCTATCTGTTTTGGCAAATGCTATTTAAGCATGAACCTGGCTAGTTACGGGAGTGTCATACTTCCATATTTTTGTGATTCATCGATGGTGTGCCTGCAGACATTTCACTCGCTACCACAGTGGCGGAAGGGACTATCAAGAATGCATATAAGGATCTGTACCCTCATGCTGCAAAAATAATACCAGAATGGTATGCGAAGGAAAGGGATCTCAAGAACCTCTGCAGTCCTAAAGCCTAAAAGAAACAAAACAATAACGAGCCTTGCATTTGGACAAAGCTGTCATCGGGTCTGGTGGTGAGGAGACACAGATACGACATAGTATTACTACAGTTTATTTTATCCTTTTCCTGAAAGCAGATAGTTATTGACGATCAATTTTGGCATTTGCTTGAACTATTTAATTTAATGGTTTCAATGCCCACTTTGACAGAAAAGCTTATTGCATTGAGGTAATCTATTTAATTTCTCTTGAGAGTTTTGAAATACACTCATGAATGTAAGTGCTAATATCAACTTTCAGTAGAAATGTTGATATTGCCATCTGGAAAGTATGCTCATGTTATGTACACCTTGTTCGGTTCTCAGCCAAGCACTTTTCCTTGACCTCCATCCACCAACTTCCTGCAATCTCCGTAGTTATTCCTTTTTCTCTGCAGATGTTAGGCACTACTTTTCGCTGGCAAGGTGAAAGAGCATATATTGGGGAGGAAAGAGGGACATTTCATATATATATATATATATATATATTTTTTTTTTTTTTTGGGGGGTAGTGGTGGAGATTGGGTGGAGGTTGAAAATTGTAGTTGGGGTAGAAGGTTGGTTGATCGTTGATTAGTTTCTGAATATTCTGGTCGATGGTTTAGAGAGAATGTGAGAGAATCTTAACTGGGTTGATTTATTAGAAATTTATTAAAAGCAATATATGTCGTTCCGATCTGACTCTGGCGTGCATAATTTTTATCTTATTTCTAATGACATGTTCAATGAGATCAAATTGGTACAGCCAAATCAAGTTAGTTAATTTTGTTTACCTTTTCTTGCGATCTCTTGAATAATAACTGTGGCTCCATAGAGATGTGTAAGTGTTCAATTAGACGGTTGCACAGTGTCACTTGGTCCAGCCCTTAAGCATGAAAGTATTCAATTGGCAGATGGTGACACAATTTTTCTAAAGAAAACAATGCGCGTGCGGTTGTAGAAGTCAAGAAACTATTGTGGTTTCATAAAAATCAGTTGATTTTACTAATGCGTTGTCTATTTATGGAAATTGGACGGTGGCAGTCTGATGTTGTGGTGCTACAACATGGAGATTTGAGGTGGTAAATAGAATTTTTGACTCTGTAAGTGGCTTTACCTAATTGAATGTGGATAACAATGGCCCGGAATGTCCCACCCCGAACCCGCTCCGCTCTAGTTCAAATGGGGTTTGGGGCGGGGGAAGAGTAAACGGGGCGGCTGTGGGAAAACCTAAACCCAACTTTGGCGCGTCCTATTGCCATCCCTTCATAGCATACCTTTTGAGGTGGCGGCTTGTCATTCCACGGTCGCCTTATAACCCTTTTGAGAGACTTACTATCCATCTAATAATGTTGCATAAAATTGTTTCTTTCCATCTTCCAGTTTTTTAATTTGGTTACCTAAAATTGAAATCATCTTCCCAACACATATCCAAATGCTTGACATGAAGGGTTGGTTTGGCAATCAGTTACAAGTCGCCCTGTATACAATCGTTTGTTTGAGGTAAAGACAGAAGATTGACGTCTCATACTAATCTAATGTGACATCGAATCAGTAAGAAGAGTTAACCTTACACAACTTTTATGACCAGTTCTCAAGCGACTTTTAAGCACATTTGGACGTTTTCAACTATTTGATCCATATTTTGAAGCTAATCTTTACTGGAATGTATTCAATGGGGTTTTTCTTACAATATGCATCAATAAACTGTGATACATTCATTCTATGTTATCAAACCAAATTGTTGTGTTCTATCTAGTGATATGAGCAATGAATGACTTCAGTTCAGTCATGGACACTCCTCCTGGCTCAGTTGACATCGTAACAGCAGTAGCTACTTCCTCTGCCTTGTTCCTCATCTCATTTCCCTCATCCGACGCCATCACTCTTTTCACGACGTTCACTATCGACGATGCCTTCACTAGTTCCTTCCGTTGGGTCCGTTCACGTATAAGAATCCCAACTTTCAGTACCTCAGTTAAAAAGATAGCATTTCTCGGCTGGTCCGAGTGCATTGGCCAGGCTACTATTGGCACTCCCATTGTGATACTCTCTATGCAGGAATTCCAACCGCAATGACTCATAAATCCACCGACGGCTCGATGAGCCAGAATCTCGGGCTGTGGTGCCCAATCTCTCACAATCATCCCTGCCTCCTGTGTTCTCTCCTCGAACCCTTGGGGCAATTCAGCCCGTCTAACATCTCCATCAAACACGTCTCCTTTATCCGCATCTCTCAATACCCAAAGGAACCTCTGTTTGCTCTGCTCCAAACCTATTGCTACTTCTTTGATCTGTTCATCTGATATTGATACTGTCGTCCCAAAAGACACGTAGATAACAGAGTGTGGAGCTTGTCGATCGAGCCACTCTAAACATTCATGCCGTTTGTTAGAGTGTAATCTCCTCGGAAGTATTGGCCCAACTGCCCACGCCTTGCGGCTCCCGACAAACTCTTCGCTTGCCAGTAGATCAACATAACTTCCTTCAATAGCTCTACTGGTATTGTAAAGATCTCCAGCTCTTATATCCAAATACTTAGACTGTGAAACTATAAGTTCTGTTACTTCATCTGTTGAACAATCTTCCCAAGAGGGCAGTTCTTTTCGTAGCTCTATCGGTAATGATTTACCCCTTTTTTCACATATGTACGTTGCTATCGTGAACGCTGACGTACACTTGAATACATAGGATTCAGCATTTGGAATTCTAACAACATCCTGAACTACAAAGGCCATAAGAGGGTCATGAACGATGATAATTCTCCTTACCGTCGATGACATATCTCGTAAGTACTCTGCCACCGGTTGGCGAAGATTCATTGAGGCATCCCACGACGGTTGCAGATGTGCGGGGAAATTATTCTTTGAGTCGGGATTTGGTGGAGGAGAGGCAAAGGGTGGCATAGGAAGGTCGTGGAACCGCACTTTAGCCAAGAGTAGAGGGTTTAGCCCATTGGCACGGAGTTTGGCTTGGCGATTGTGGGTTGATGAACCGACGTAGTGAACTGGAATCCCATAAGAGGATATTAAGCAGGAGAGTTGTAGCAACTGATTGAGGTGGCCTTGGGCAGGAAAAGGAACCATAACTATAGCAGTTTGAGCTTTTTCTTCCATGATTGGAGGCTTATCAGAGTTTAGATGGTTCTCTATGGGAGCTTGGCGATTGCTTTAATAGTAACTCCAAGGTAGAAGGTTTGCCTCTTTTTTCCTCGCAGTTTCTTTTGACAATTAGGCCATTATTGTAAAGATAATCTAGATAATTGGTCTTAGAGCATCTCTAATGCAAAGTCAAGATAGATTGCCTTAGGTATATATGTGTCAAAAAATATTAACATTACATTCAAAAAATCCTTCAATGCAACAATGTGAATATTTTATATTTGTCAAATTATTATTAGAGGTCTTGCAAAAAAAAAAAAAGAAAGAGAAATTTTTTTTGATTTGATAAATTAATACTTGACTTTGGCATGTAGAATGTCATAAGATGGCATTTTTTATGACAATATCAAGCATTTAATATGTTAAATAAGTATTTTTTTGCCAATTATTAATTCATTTTAGGACTATAACTATACATTACAGATGCTATTACATTATTCTTTTGATCATTACAGCAACTTGGCCACCGTTCACACTGTCCTACTTTTTATTATTTATTTATTTATTTATTTAACTATTGTGTGTTGTGTTTGGAGCCTTTTTTTTTAATTAAATTATAGTATTCATTGTTTTGTTTGTTATTTTAAATTGTCCAAGTAAAATGTATATACTTTGATTATCGAGTAATATCTATCTATTTTTTTCTTTTATAGACTTTGTTATTGAATTAAATAATTAATGTTCAAAAGGCAATCTTGTTACATAAGGTGGCCTATTGACTGGGTGAAGTATATTCTTCACCGAATATATACCAACTTTTTCTGCCAGACTTGCACAGTTTGACCTTGGAAGTGACATCGCGAGACATTTCAGTGGGAGTAGAGGTAACAGGTTATAAATCAAGAACAAGAAATTGCAGTGAAAACCTCGTGAAATAACATGAACCCTTCTTTTTTTTTTTTTTTTGGGGGTGGGGAGGGAGCGAAAGAACACTGTTTTTGAAGATCTTATTAATTGGAACATTGATTTGGAAAACCTTTAGGAAGAGTGTGTGATATATAATAAATAGTTTTACAAAAACTCAGGGATCAAATCGATAAATTAATAATAAACAGTTATAATTCAGTCAAGAGGAAAATTGAATTTGAATGATCTCGAATGGCCAAAATTCATTGTGCTGTTGGAAGGAGATGGCATTTGTTCACCTCATTGTTTTGTTCTCAAAATAGTAATTATAGAGTCATAGTGCCGAATTACCAAATTACAACCTTTTTTATCCAATTCATTCTTGATTCGTTTAACCAACAATCATCTATTCTACGTTCATATAATGTAGTGAGAAGGAAGGTGCAAGGAATGACGATATATGGGGTAAGGGGCGGGGATGATGACGACATCACAAATCTTAAAAGCTATCAGCTAGATAAAGAATGTCATGTCTTATTCTCTGTTATCTATATCTTCTAATTGCTCAACAAATTCCACAACTTCTCTATTTTTCTCTCTATTATTAGTGTTGTTACTATTATTATTATTTACTTATTATATAAGACCACGTAATTAAGCAAAATTAACATGTTCTTCAATAGGAAGTTTTTATTTGACTTGATTTCAACCTGTAGTAGGACCATTTGGTAACCAATTGAAATGAGAGTACGTGAAAAATGACCCATGTACCCAAAACGATGAGGCATTTGCATAAATAGAAAAGTTTCACATTAAGTCTTATGTAACTTTTTTTGTCATTACGTATATATTAAAATAAAGTAGTACTATATATATAGCACCAAATCATATGCCATGTATTAGAGAGCATGCAACATGATTGTGTCCCGTGTTGCCAAATGAATATATGATACTAGATAGTGCTATATGTATGATACTAGAACATGACTGCATATTACTTTTCTATTATCTCACTTTAGAGTACGTAATGTTCTAGTCCCATGGCGAGAGATAGTCACTCTATGTAAAAGAACGTCTAGCGCCAAACTAGCGTTATCTCACTTTATGTGAATGCAAAAATTGTCTCTAATGGTTCAACAGTAAAAGAGTAGTGTTATTCATCAACATTAATTATCATCACCATTAGATGATACTAAATGATAAGTCTCTACAATTAATTACACTTATCATTTAATGATAACAAACTGACATGTGAGATGGTGATCACAACGGGTGATAGATAGCATTATTTATAATAAAAATATATCTATTTGGATGAACGGGCCTGTTTTTCGAAGGTTGGAGGCCTCTTAGTATAGATCTAAAAGTTGAGAATGAAAGTGCAAATATATGTAAATGTTGTGAACCTTTGGTGCAATTAAAACTCCACCGCATAATTTCCAATGGATAATGAATGAAAAAAAAACCTTCTACTACCTCCGTCCCGCAAAAATAGGACAGTAAGTAATTTTACATAGATTAAAAAACAGTAGGTAAATTTATTGTAACATTAATTTTGTAGGTGCTCTTCTAATTTTAACGCTCTTCCGATGCCTAATTAATGATGTGAGAATAATTACCAATATAAATTTATTGATAAGGAATTTGAATTGTCATATATAGTGTGAATGACCTTAAATTTATTGAGAAGAAATTTGAATAATTATATGCAGTGTGAATGACCTTAAATTATAAGAAATTAAAATTGATAGAAAGTTTTTCCTTAAAATTTGTGTTTACCAAGATAGATTAAATACGTTAATTAAATAGGGCCAAACTTAGGAATGAAAAATTAAATACACGATTGATATAACAACTGAACTATCTTTTTTAGACGGTCTAAAATAGAATAGTAGACTACCTTTTTAGGACGGAGGTAGTGGTATATTATTAGTACTACTATATAAAGTCTTGATTTAACACCATATTTAGTAGACGTGGATGCTCGGTTTTCGGTTTTGGTTAGTTAAAGGATCGAAACCGAACTGAAAAATTATGTCTTATTAGTTTCAAAACTAAACGGTTTCGGTTTTATTCGGTTTCAGTTTCTTTTAGTTTTTTGTTCGATATTTGTATTTAATAAATTTAGACTTTGCTAAATAAAAAATTAAATCAAATTTTAATAGAAAAAAATATTGAAACTAAACATGGTAATAGAATTGCAAAAAAAAAATAAAAAAATAAAAAAATAAAAAACTAAAAAATAGTAATCAAACTATTAAAAATTTGTGCTAGATTTTAAAAAAATAGGCTCAAAATTAAGTTCTATTATAAGTCAATGTTTTTCAGTTCGATTTTCGGTTTTACATTGCATGCTGAAAAAAATTATTTAGTTTTCAGTTTTGATCTCAATTTTTTTTGGAAAACCTGAACGATTTAGGTTTTTTTGGTTCGGTTAACTCGGTTCTAGTTTTTTTCTCGACTCCAAATATTCAGTATCATACTATGATGTGACGTATATCAGAACATGTCACACGAGAAACTAAAATATGTGGCGTGTCACATGACTATATGGCGTCATATAGTTTCATATATCTGTTGAGAGTGTGTGTGTGTGTATAGTGTTCTGTACATTTTCAATCAACTTTCCTTCTTTTTTTTTTCTTTTTTATTTTATTTTATTTTATTTTATTTTTTTAGGGAAGGGGCTTTTCAATCAATTTACGATAACGAATGTTATTTCGTTTTATTTTCTCTTTTTTGGTTGAAATTTCCACTCTGCGCAAGGATTGTCATCTTCTCTTGTGGAGTTGACCTTCAAGTTACGTAGAGTTTGGGATAACTTTATTTATAATTTGAGGTTGATAGGTAAATTTTTTTAAAGAATTAGTAAGTTGTGAATCTAAAAAGCACGAGGCATGAATCCTACGGTACACAAAAGTTCGGGCCCCTTCTTTTTTTTTTTG
>CAVNYN010288324.1:0-15006 GCA_963692815.1 Nyctanthes arbor-tristis | reverse complement strand
GGGGAGGGTCGGGGCGGGGAAAGGAAAATCCCCGACCCTACCCCTAATTTTTTTTTTTTTTTAGTTTAGAATACATACACGCGAAATATTAGCCCAAGGCACATGTATAAGAAAATTATTTAGGTCATGCACAAGGCAATGTCCATTACCTAAGAAATGTGTGTCACAAGTATCAACTTTTATAATAAATTGGCCTCATTCTACTTTTCTATACTTTCAATGTGGGATGCCTTCCCATGTTGATGTAAAAGCAAATAGAATCCCATATTGAAAGTGAAGTAAAACAAAACCAGAATATTTTGTATAAAAATGGGCCAATCAACTTAAAATGTATAAGGAAATTATTTAGGTCATGCATAAGAGACGGCCCATTAGCCCAATGCATATTTGTCACAAGCATCAACTTTTATAATAAGTTGGTCTTATTTTATTTTTTTATAGATCCGATGTGGGATGCCTTCCCATTTTAATGTAATATAAATGCACATGGAATCCCACATCGAAAGTGAAGTAAAATGAAGCCAGGATATAATGTGTATAAAAAAGTGTCAATTGACTCTTAAAATAATAATGTTTGAGACCTAATAAATAAATAATAATTATGTGATTTTCATACAAATAATAATTTATTGAGACCTAATGATGTTATACAAAGTTTTTTTTTTAAAAAACAAAAATGAAAAAATCGTGTTTCGAGGCGGGGTCGGGTGGGGGAACCAAAACCCGTCCCCGCCCTGTTAGCGATTCGGGGCACAAAGTCCCGCCCCGTTCGGGGCGGGTCTCCATCGGGTTCGGGTTTTCGGGTTAAATTTGTTATCCCTACCTCATGATCTTTAGGTAATGTATGGTGATTATTGATCATCTATGGGCAAATTGAGTTGCATTTGGTTTTTTTTCCCCTCTAGCTAAAGGGACGTTGATGCAATTCTTGATCATAGGTTTATACTTCTACATTGTCAAGTTTTATTATTATGTCATGACTTGTGATTCTTACGCTCTCAAATGCGACACAAATATAGTGAACACAAGCACAAAAAAACACACACACACATACATGGGGCCATCCACTAGCGCCATAAAAAAACTGACAGATGATGGTAAAATATTTTCAATATAGTGCCAATATGTATGATTAGTACCGTACATAAAAGTGGAAATTAAAGAGAAGTCATAAAAAACTAGCAGATGATGTTAAAATATTTTCAATATAATGTCAATATGTATGTTTTATATACTGTACATAAAAGAGGAAAAGGGAAAACAAATTAAATAGTTTGGCAAACAATTAACCTTTTTTTTTTGGGTAAAATGGGAATACATTTTCTTGGTAATTAGTTGAATAAATTCAAGAAAGAAAATATTGAGTAGACACGATATATATTATTATGGTATTATTATGGAAAAATTAATATCTTTATTAAGGTATATATTATTATTCACTGACAAACACGGAAATGTGTCGATCCTCTTTGGAGAATGAACCCAATTGGAAAACGTTCACATACCAATGATCAATGCACACGTGTCAGTACTAGTCTCAACGAGAGAATGTAAACATGTTATAAAGTCATCACATCAAAATAATTATCGCAATTGATTTATTCAAATACAAATTTTGGTTCACGAACGTGAAAAGACATATATCATACAACATTAATGATTAGGCTAACGTCTCCATGGATAACGAATTAACGGCCTCCAATAATATGTTGAAAGTCATAGCATCATTCTGAGCCGATATTTTTGTCCTAGATTATATATATAATAACTCATGAGAGATCGGAAGAGTAATTTATCGTCTCCAAATCACACTATATAAGCAATTATAACTAGCTATATTATTATTTATAAAGAAGGAAGGAAAACACATTTTTTTCTGGAAAACCTAGAAGTACTAGTAGATTTATTAGTCCGGTTCTCTTGTCATAGTCTGGCGGCGCACACGCAAGAACTGACAAGTGGGTTCTGGTAGGACATCAAAACCACAAGATTTATAACAAGTTTTCTATGTGTGTGTGTTTATTTATTGTTTTTAATGTATATATACATAAAGACAATAATTAATCAACATCAAATCTTTGCAAGGGCCCGCAATCACTATTACTATAATTACCAAATGTTTCATAACTAATTAATTAGTTAACTAAACATGATATATTGGTTCTTAGTACTATTGAATATTTATTAAGACGGAAACCTAAGAAGATCAATAACTTTAACATGGTCAGGTATTATATGAAGTTGCATCCACCAGTAAAAGCATGCAGTAACACGAAGAATTTCAACGTGTCAAGATTATTCCATTCCTTTTGTCTTGTACAAATATATACGGATACAGCCATGGAAACCTGTGTGCTTATGGTCGTGTTTTGCTGTGGAAAGTGAGAAGAAATCACGAGTTTTTTGCGCTAAACTCACGAGATATGCAGGATGATAAATAACAAAGGCAGGTGGCTTATCTCATGTTTGCTTCACGCAAGCAGCTAATGGTGTTTGCTTCATCGCGTGGCTTCTAAGACTTCATATTCTGTTTAAAAAACCCCTCTTCCCAATAACAACAAATACCCACCAAACCCTAAAAATAAAAACTCCACTCTCTTCTCTCTCTCTCTCTCACATCTTCAAGAATTCCTCATGAGAAACCCTAATTAATAAATTGAAGTAGTAGTTTCAAGCAAACAAAAAGCAAAAATATGAGTGCAAGTGGCACTACAATTTTCGGAGCTGCTAGCGGGGGTTGTGGTGCAGGAAGCAGTGGCGGTGGAGGTGGCGGCGGCAGTGCTGGTAACGGGCCATGTGGGGCATGTAAGTTCTTGAGGAGGAAGTGTGTTCCCGGGTGCATATTTGCACCCTACTTTGATCAAGAACAAGGTGCGGCATATTTTGCGGCGGTGCACAAAGTGTTTGGAGCGAGTAATGTGTCAAAGCTTCTTCATCACATTCCCGAGCATAGGCGGCTTGACACGGTGGTCACAGTCTGTTATGAGGCTCAGGCCCGCCTCCGGGATCCTGTCTTATGGCTGCATTTCCCACATTATATTTCTTCAGCAACAGGTATAATAATTCATAAATTTGGACCAATTTTAATTTTAAGCTAATTATCTTCATATATATTTTATATGACTTCTAATAACAAAATGACACACACAGAGATCCCTCTCATCGTAGTTGGTGAACAAAGACAGTACTAAAATTCTCCTTTATTCCCTTTGTCAACTCAAGTGATCATTCTTTCAGAAAGAGAAGAGAGGGAAAAAAATTTCAGGTGATCATTTGTTCCCTACAATCTCCACATGCTTCGGGCATTTTCAGTTTCATGCTCTTACCACTTGATAATTGAAATTTCCCTTCTTAATTTCTCACCAAAACTGGACGGTTTGATCCTGATTCTCAAGTATTGGACACTACTTTCAAGTACCAAGCAGGATTCGAATCTTGGAGCCTTTCAATTTAAACCTTGAAGTAATTACCAATTGTTTCCTGATTCTCGAGGCATCAAATATTTGGGAATATTATTGAAAAATTTTCCCCCAACTATTGTGTTTTTAGTTTGACAAAAAAAATAAAAAATAAAAATTGATGTTGTATTGAATTGTGATCTGGTTTATTTTCCCATTAATTTAAAGTCTGAAAAAGGTGTCATTTGAGTATGTTACAAGGTATAGTTGGCGCACAACAGGCACACTTACAATTAAGAAGTGAAAAACCTTGTACTAATGTACTAGGTAATATGAATTTTTAATTTGTACACGGGACTTTACATATTTTTATAAGAAATAGTGTGGACCATGATGTGTTGCATCGGGGGAACAGTTCCATCCTTTTACTGAAATCAAGAAACCTGATTCTCACTGTGTGATGAAGCAAGTGTCTGTAGCAATATGTAAACCACAGTAATGGCGTTATGGCGCCTCTCTTTCTCTTGCTGTTTTTAAGGAAATGGTCGTCGGAGCTTTCCATGTTATATTTTCAGACATTCAAATCCCCATCTTGATTCTGCATTAAACGACAATTATTCACTTGTGATTCTCATGCTTTGATCCCTGTTTTTCAGGGTCCTGTGTGTTTCTCTCACACTTTAAGCATGATATATAAGCAGTGCATTGTATCTATCCATACATTTATCTCCTAGTTTTCTTGCTTTTAGGGGTGGGGGAGGTGAGGAATTCGGTTCCATCCTAAAAGGTTAACCTATAGGATAGAGTAACCTAATTCCTTTTACCCTATGTGTAATCGGCGGGGGTGAAGACAAGAGAGAAAGATATTGTGATCGGTTTTATTCTCGAATTTAAATTACTTTCCTTACCTTAATTAATGATCTCTTCTGTGATAAAAAAGGTTTTGAGTCTGCAATCGGATATTTCCTACCTACATGGCCACATTGCGGGGATGCAAATGCCGGCACCGCCACGACGGGCTCCTCCACCGGCGAATCCAATGTATTTCCCTCTGCCACTGTCGATAGCCGACTTGCCGTCCACAGTGCCACCAACCTACGACCTATCCTCGGTGTTGGAACCAGTTGGGCAGGCTCCATGGATAATGCAGCAGCAGGCTAATGAGCAGATGTATCCCGGTCAATACGAGGGCAATTACGTGGTCGCCGCCAGAATACCGATCTCCACCGCTGGAGATTCCGGTGGCGATCTCTGAGGAAGGAGATGAACTTGAAGAACTGGCTCGTGAACTTCTGGAAAGCCATGCACCACCACTCCCAACAGTGCCAATGCACACAGCAGGTTCCACCTAATTTGCCACCCCACTCCAACTGAGACTACTCAAACTGTTGATTTATTACCAGCTAGCTTGGCCAGTATTTCATATTTGTATGATAAAAGGATCTCTGGTTTTAAAATTTTATTCTTTTGTTCTTTGTTTGTTTGAACTTCTTTTGTTAATTACTCTAATGGACTATACGTATTAGTTATATGATGAGAGATGTATACACCTTCTTATAAGATAAATTTACACTTGTTTATTATATATAATATAAATAACGGACTTGTAACGTTGTTCGATGTCACATAAAGTGCTAATGATTAATTTGTGAATTACATGTTGCTCATAGATAATTAAATTAATTAATCTAGAAGTAGGGGCAATTGGGGCGACCCCTATTGCAGCGACGTGGAGGTGGCTTCAAAAAGTAAGTGGTATTGCAATGACAAATCCGGCCACCTCGATAGGGGGTTTGGCCTATAAAGACAAGTAGTTGTTGTCTCAATAAAAGGGAAAGGTCGTGGTTATAACTTGGATCTGGCCCATTTGGGACTAACGTGTTTACCTGGCCAATTTCGACCTCCTTTGGCAATCCCTAATTCGTCTTATTCTCTTATTAGCCAACCATCACCGCTGCTCGTTCGTTCGGCCTTTCCGTCCATCAAGCAAACAATAACGGCGGTATCAACCCAAAATCTCCTCTTCCCTTTCCCAAAATCTATGGCCTCTCAGCTCCAACTTCTTTCTTCCCTGTTCGCCTTGTTCCTTCGCTATTCACCCAGCAGAGGTACAGCAGCGGTGCCAAACGATCTGATTCCACAACCACTGTGCTGGTACAGAAGAGCCCTCACTGTCGAAACGAAGTAGAAGCCTTCTTTTCGATTTCGGTTCAGCCATTGAGTAGACTAAAGTTGAAGATTGAGCAAATGGGTTGGAAGATCGGAAGAGCGTGTGCTTGCCATTATCTTGTATGCCTTGTGAATTCTTTTCTCCCTTATTTTTCTTCTTCAATTTGCAGTTTGATTAATTATGAGTTTTTATTTTTATGCATTTGTGTAGACTCAGGCACTTATTGAATGCAAGCTTGGTATTTAATTTTAGTCTTTGGTTTTCGTGTCTTTCTTGTAGTAAAATTGATGTGAGTAAAGTATATTTCTTTTATTTCAGAGGCTTCTCTTGGTCATTTCCTTCATTTCTTAATATCTGCCCCATTGCCCTTTGGTCATTATAGAATATTTTGCGCCCACTAGAAGGATAGTTATTAACTTCTACAAACAAATGACTTGTGAATTATGGTTCTGAAAACATTATTGAGCTGCTTGGTAGTTTTTCCATCTATGATTCTTCTATGTAGCTTAATGTTTCACTTTCTCTATAGATGATGATTTCACTTATGTTTCAAGTTTTTATGTAGACTCAACTAGGTTCTAGAGTCAAAGCATCTCAAGGGTAACTCCACAAGACATTGAAAGTATTTAGATTGAAAATTTTCTGCTTTTTTGCTTCTATCTATGAATTAATATTTAGCTTTACTATGTGTACAAGTGAAAACTTGTTGGATGAGCCACAAGAGGATGTACAACCCATTGCTATGGCTTGGTGAACTTATTTGGTGCATGTTCCCATTATTTATGTGGAGGATTAAAGTACTGGAACAACGATCAAACAATCGATTTCTTATATTTTCTAGACCAAGTAAATTCAAGATTATGTGAAGTTTATTAGCATTTGTCACAATTTTAGCCATATTTCAATTTATGCTAAGTCATAGTACTTGATACTTGTTAACATTTTTCTTAAAAAGTAGGGGTGTATATATCTTGGCGTGGAGAAATTACTTGGCAATTTTCCTCCTTTTGATGCAACTATAAGCATGCAATTATAAATTTTTCACTTGCATAAAGATTCTGCTAAAGTGATGCTTAATAATCATCTTCTTTTTAACTTTTGTCTTCTATTGTGATAAACTCTAGTTATAATGTGGGAATTAAATACACAATCACTCCAGGTATGTATTATTGTGTTTCTTTATGCAATTAAGCTCACGTTTACGTAAGGATGTTAGCAATTTTAGAGTAGTTTTGGAGATATATATTAGCATATATACCTGAAGTTAGCATATTTTGCTGCCAGGTTTAGTGTTCTGACACACCATACAATATATCGCATTTTTGACGTGTAACTATGACATGAAAGGTCACATTTTATTCACAGCAACATTCGCTCAATCTTAAAGATATCAAAATCGTTATTGCGATAACGAAATCATTATGAGTTAATTATCCAATTTAAAGTACATTGGAAGTGGTCATCTAGATGCGTCCACCCAGCGAATGGCTCACCATACAATATAAGACACTTTTTAACGTATAGTTATAACGTGAAAGGTCACTTTTTATTCACGGCATGATTCGCTCAATCCTAAGAGCATCTCTAATGTATAGTCATAGTCATGGAATAAATTGACAATTGACAAAAAATTGCTTATTTGGTACATTAAATTTTTGACATGGTCATGGCTCATGACATTCTCCCCTGACAATACCAAGCATTAATTTATCCAATCAAAAAATTTCTCTCTCTTTCTTTTTTTCAAAATCCCTAATAATAACTTAACAAATATACAATCTTGACATTGTTGCATTAGAGAATTTTTTGAATGTAATGTCAATATTATTTGACACATATACACCTAAGACATTTCACCTTAACTTTGCATTGGAGATGCTCTAAAGATATCAAAATTGTTATAATGATAACGAAATCATTATGAGTTAATTATCCAGTCTAGGTGTTTGATTAGAGTTGTTCATCTCCAAATACTAGTCAATACGACTCACAACGCATTAATAAATGCTTACAACTTGTTAGTATAACTTAAAAGTTTAAATTTTAATTTAATGACATTATTCACTCAATGATATTCAAATTGTTATAACGATAATTATATTAATGTCATTTTAAAGTATATTTTAAGTGGTCGTACAGATGCGTCCACAATGTGAACAACTCATCATACAATATAAGACATTTTTTGATGTGCAATTATGACAAAAAATGTCACATTTTATTCACGGCAGTGTTCACTCAGTCCTAAAGATAGTGAAATTGTTATAACGATAATGAAATCGTTATGAGTTAATTATTCATTTTATGTATTTAATTAGAGGTGTTCACATCTGAATACTAGTCAATATGACTCACAGGACATTAAGAAATGATTACGACTTTTCAGTATGACTTAGAAGTTTAAATTTTAATTTAATGACCCTATTCACACAATGATATTCAAATCGTTATAATGATAATTATATCTGTGTCATTTTAAAGTACATGTTAAGTTGTCGTCAAGAGTCCACCATGTGAACAGCTCACTGCACAATATAAGGCAATTTTTGTCATGCAACCATGACATAAAAGGTCACACTTTATTCAGGCAGTATTTGCTCAATCATAAAGTTATCAAAATCGTATAATGATAATGAAAGCCTTATTGACTTAGTTATTCATTCTAGGTGTTTAAATAGAGTCATTTATCTCTAAATACTAGTCAATATGACTCACAAAACATTAAGAAATGCTTACGACTTGTTACTATAACTTAGAAGTTCAAATTTAAATTTAACGACCCCATTCACACAATGATAATCAAGTCAGTATAACGATAATTATATCAATGTCATTTTAAAATACATGTTAAGTTATCGTCGGGATTTGCCAACCCTTTGAACAGCTCACCATATAATATAAGGCATTTTTATTTGTGCAAATTTGACATGAAATGTCACATTTTATTCACGGCAGTATTTGCTCAATCCTAAAGATAATGAAATCGTTATGACTTAGTTATTCATTTTAGGTGTATGATTAGAGTTGCTCATCTCTAAATACTAGCCTATACGACTCACAACATATTAACAAATACTTATTACTTGTCAGTATAACTTAGAAGTTCAAATTTTAATTTAATGACAAATTTTAATTTAATGACACTGTTCACTCAATGAAATTTAAATCGATAAAACGATAATTATATCAATGTCATTTTAAAGTACATTTTAAGTGGTCATCCAGATGTGTCAACTCTGTGAACGGCTCACCCTATAATATAAGACATTTTTTGACATAATTATGACATGAAAGGTCACATTTTTATTCACGGCAGTATTTGCTCAATCCTAAAGATATCGAAATCGTTATAACGATAACAAAATCGTTATGAGTTAATTATCTATTTTAAGTGTTTGATTAGAGGTGTTCATATCTAAATATTACTCAATACAACTCACAACATATTAAGAAATACTTGTCATTATAACTTGGAAGTTCAAATTTTAATTCAATGAACATATTCACACAATGATATTCAAATCGTTATTACGATAATTATATTAATGTTATTTTTAAGTACATTTTAGGTGGTCATCCAGATGCATCCACCCTATGAACATCTCACCATACAATATAAGGCATTTTTTATGTGCAATTATGATATGAAATGTCACATGTTATTCAAGGCAATATTAGCACATTCATAAAGATATCAAAATCATTATAACGAGAATGAAATTGTTATGACTTACTTGCCCATTTTAGGTGTTTGATTAGAGATGTTCATCTCTAAATACGACTCACAGCACATTAAGAAATGTTTATTACTTGTCAGTATAACTTAGAAATTCAAATTTTAATTTAATGACATTCACTCAATAATATTCAAATTGTTATAACGATAGTTATGTCAATATCATTTTAAAGTACATTTTAAGTGGTCGTCCAGATGTGCCTACCCTGTGAATGACACACCATACAAGGCATTCTTGATGTGCAATTATGGGAAGAAATGTCACATTTTATTCACGGCATCATTCTGTTAATTCTAAAGATATCGAAATCATTATAACAATAATCAAATCGTTCATAGTTAATTATTTACTTCGGTGTTTGAATAGAGGTGTTTGTTTTTTAAATATTAGTCAACACGACTCACAATACATTAAGAAATGTTTACGACTTGTTAGTATAACTTAGAAGCTCAAATTTTAATTTAATGACCCCATTCATACAATGATATTCAAATAGTTATTGTGATAATTACATTAATGTCATTTAAAAGTACATGTTAAGTTATCGTTAGGATGTGTCTAACCTTTGAACGGCTCACCGTACAATATAAAGCATTTTTTGTTGTATAATTTTCAAATGAAAGGTCACATTTATTCACAGCAATATTTGCTCAATCCTAAAGATATTGAAATCCTTATAATGACAATGAAATAATTACGACTTAGATATTCATTTTAGATATTTGAATGGAGGTGTTCATCGCTAAATACTAGTCAATACAGCTTAAATACATTAAGAAATTCTTATTACTTCTTCCGATCTCTTAGAAGTTTAAATTTTAATTTAATGACGTTATTCACTCAATGATATTCAAATCGTTAGAACGATAATCATATAAACGTCATTTTAAAGTACATTTTAAGTCCAGATGCGTTAACACTGTGAACAGCTCACTCTACAATATAAGGCATTTATTGATGTAATTATGACATGAAAGGTCACATTTTATTCACAGCAGTATTCACTCAATCCTAAAGATATCAAAATCGTTATAATGATAATGAAATCGTTATTAGTTAATTATCCACTTTAGATATTTGATTAAAAGGCATTTATTTCTAAATAATAGTCGATACGACTCACAACACATTAAGGAGTGCTTATTACTATTGTCAGTATAACTTAGAAGTTTAAATTTTAATTTAAAAAAGCTATTCACTCAATGATATTCAAATTGTTATAACGATAATTATATAAATTGCCTTCCGGATGTGTCTACCATGTGAACGGCTCACCATCCAATATAAGACATTTCTTGTCGTGCAATTATGACAAGAAACTTTACATTTCTTTCACGACAGTATTTGCGCAATTCTAAAGATATCGAAATCATTATAACAATAATGAAATCGTTATGAGTTAGTTATCTATAAATTATCTAAGTTATTAAGTTGATTACTTGTCAGTATAACTAAGATAATTAACTAAGACAACGTATTAAAGATATTAAGAAATTTGATTAGATGTGTTCATCTCTAAATACTAGTCAATACAATTAACAACACAATAAGGAGCGCTTATTACATGTCAGTACAACTTAGAAGTTTAGATTTTAATTTCAATGACACTATTCCCACAATGATATTCAAATCGTTATATGGATGATTATATCAATGTCATTTTAAAGTACATGTTAAGTTGTCGTCGGGATGTGTCCACCCTATAAATGGCTCACCATATAATATAAGGCATTTTTTTCATGCAATTATGACATGAAATGTCACATTTTATTCACGGCAGTATTCGGTCAATCTTAAAGATATCGAAATCGTTATAATGATAAGAAAATCATTATGTGTTAATTAGTTCAATTAGAGGCCTTTTTCTCTAAATACTAGTTGATACAACTCACAACACATTAAGAAGTACTTATTACATATCAGGTTAACTTAAAAGTTCAAATTTTAATTTAAAAAACCAATTCACTCAATGATATTCAAATAGTTATAAGCATAATTAAATCAATGTCATTTTAAAGTACATTTTAAATGGTCAATCAGATGCGTCCACCCTGTGAACGGCTCACCCAACAATATAAGGCATTTTTTCACGTGCAATTGTAACATGAAATGTCACATTTTATTCACGGTAGCATTCATTCAGTCTTAAAGATATCGAAATCTTTATAGCGGCAACGAAATCATTATAAACAAAATCGTTATAACGATAACAAAATCATTATGACTTAATTATTCATTTTAGGTGTTTGAATAGAAGTGTTCATCTCTAAATACTAGTCAATACGACTCATAATACATTAAGAAATACTTACGATTTGTCAGTATAACTTCGAAGTTCAAATTTTAATTTAATGACCCCGTTCACAAAATGATATTCAAATCGTTATAAAAATAATTATATAAGTTGTCGTCAGGATATGTCAACCCTATGAACAGCTTACTGTCCAATATAAGATTTTTTTTGTCGTGCAATTATGAAAGAAACATCACATTGATTAGCAATAGTATTCAATGAATCCTATAGATATCGAAATCGTTATAACGATAACAAAATCATTATGATTTAATTATCCATTTTAGGTGTTTGATTAGAGGTGTTCATCTCTAAATACTAGTCAATACGGCTAACAACAAAATAAGAAGTGCTTATTGCTTGTCAGTATGACTTGGAAATTCAAATTTTAATTTGATGATACTATTCACTCAATGATATTTAAATCATTAGGACTATAATTATACCAGCATCATTCTAAAGTAAATTTTAAGTGGTCATGCATATGCGTTCACCCTGTCAACGGCTCATCCAATAATATAAGGCATTTTTTGATGAGCAAATATAACATGAAAGTTCATATTTTATTCACAACAATATTCATTCAATACTAATGATATCGAAATCGTTATAACGATAACGAAATCGTTATGAGTTAATTATTTATTTTACGTGTTTGATTATAGATGTTCATATCTAAATACTAGTCAATACGACTCTCAACAAATTAAAAAAATGCTTATTACATGTCAGTATAACTTAGAAGCTTAAGTTATAATTTAATGACACTATTCGCTCAATTATATTCAAATCGTTATAAAGATGATCATATCAGTGACATTTTAAAGTATATGTTAAGTTATCATCAAGATATGTCCACCCTATGAACCACTCACCGTACAATATAAGGCATTTTTTGTCGTGCTATTATGACATGAAATGTCACATTTTATTCACGGCAGTATTCGTTCAATCCTAAATATATCAAAATCCTTAAAACGATAACGAAATCGTTATGACTTAGTTATCCATTTTAGGCATTTGATTAGAGATGTTCATTTATAAATACTAGTCAGTACGACACAACATATTAAGAACTGCTTACTAGTTGTCAGTATAACTTAAAAGTTCAAATTTTAATTTAGTGACATTATTCACTCAGTGATATTTAAATCGTTGTAACGATAATTATATCAATCTAATGTTAAAGTACATTTCAAGTGGTCGTCCCGATGCGTTTACCCTGTGAATGACTTATCCTCCTTATAAGGCATTTTTTGACGTGTAATTATGATATGAAAAGTCATGTTCCATTCACAAAAGTATTCGCTAAATCTATAGATATCGTTATCACGATAATGAAATCGTTATGAGTTCATTATCCATTTGAGGTGTTCGAATAGAGTGTTCATCTTCAAATACTAGTCAATACGACTCACAACACATTGAGAAATGCTTATGACTTGTCAGCATAACTTAGAAGCTTAAATTTTAATTTAATGACCCCATTCACACAATGATATTCAAATTGTCATCACGGTAATTATATAAGTTGTCATCAAGAGGTGTCCACCCTGTGGACGGCTAACCATCTAATATAAGACATTCTTTGTCATGCATAACCATCTAATATAAGACATTCTTTGTCATGCAATTATGACCAAAAAGGTCACATTTCATTTACGACAGTATTCGCTCAATCCTAATGATGTCCAAATCGCTATAACAATAACGAACTCGTTATAAATTAATTATCCATTTTAGATGTTTGATTAGAGGTGTTAATCTCTAAATACTAGTTAATACGACAAACTACACAATGAGAAGTGCTTATTACTTTTTAGTATAACTTAAAAGTTTAATTTTAATTTTATGACACTATTCACTCAATTATATTCAAATCGTTATAAGGATGATTATATCACCGTTATTTTAAAGTACATGTTAAGTTGTCGTCAGAATATGCCCACACAGTGAATGGCTCACCATATAATATAAGGCTTTTTTTGTCATGCAATTATGATATAGAGGGCACATTTTATTCACGGCAGTATTCAGTCAATTCTAAAGATATCGAAATCGTTATAATGATAGCGAAATTATTATGCGCTAATTATCCATTTTAGGTGCTTGATTAGAGGTGTCCAACTAAAATTACTAGTTAATACGGCTCACAACACATTAAGTAATGATTACGACTTGTCAGTATAACTTAGAAGTTTAAATTTTAATCTAATCACCCTATTCACACAATGATATTCTAATCATTATAACAATAATTACGTCGATGTCATTTTAAAGTACATGTAAAGTTGTAGTTAGGACGTGTCCGCTGTAACATCCTGTGAAATTCCTTTACTTTTAATAGTGATATCTTCGGAATAATAATTGGTTTTGATATTCAACTATAAGTAATCGATGAATAATCTCATAATGGAATGTCTAGACGAGACATTTTATAAGAATTTGAAGACGTTTTTGTTTAGTTGTCGATTAATCGAATGTATGTCAATTACCTCATCGGTTTTAGAAATTTGTTACAAGAACGATTAAGTTTAGTCGGGTAGTAAATTTTGAGATGGAAAAGATTCTTAAGGTAATGACATGATGTCTCACTATTATAATCAGAAATATAAGGACTTAATTATCGAGTTTAATAGGTAAAGGGGTTACTAAGAGTTAAAGGGAAAGATCTTAGACACTTGGATCCAATAGGCTTCTCCTCACATGAATTGAATCTACAACCCACTTTTGGCACATCGATTTACTAAGAAACATTCATATCCCTCCAATTTAACTCATTGCTATGGACAAGTGGGGGTCTTTGCATTGGTGGAACTCAAAGTCTTTAGGAATCAAGAATAAAAAATCGTCCATAAATTGTGCATGGTTTTGGAAACTCACAAAAGATTTTCAAAAGCTCTCTTTTAACTCTCCAAACAAGGCTTAGTTCATATACATATAGAACCCACATTTTAAAGGTTACTTTGCTTAGATTTACCGAGGATTTGAGGGTGTTTTGCCATTTGGTAACAAGTCTTCATTTCAAAGGTTCAAACAAGCAAGGTGAGTAATCCATTTCTTTGGTTTATTTGCATGCATAAGTTTCAAGAAAATGTATGTGTTTTGATTATTGTTAAAATGATTTCTTGCATAAGAAGTGCTAGAGTCCCTCTACCCATTTTGTATTGTTTGCTTTGATTTGATCCATGTTAATCGTTATGGATTGAAAGTTTGGAAATCCGGTAAAAGCAAACCGGAAATTGTTATGAATCTATTGTATTGCCATTACCATATTGGTATTTGTAAGGCAGCGAGGCGCCATGGGTAGTAGGAACTTCTAGTATTTGGGGCCCTATAATGTGTTCAAAAAGGTTTGTGCATCTTAATGTTCTTAAGATTGGAGCATCAAATGATTTCTATAAACCT
>CAVNYN010288322.1:0-21710 GCA_963692815.1 Nyctanthes arbor-tristis | reverse complement strand
TATATGTTTGGTGAGATAATTTCACCAAACATTTAGTAGGTGATCAAAACTGTTCCAAGACAAAAAGTTGTTGCTATACGCGTCGCTTTTGTAGCAAGTGGTTGATCACACGACTTTGGAACTTTTGAGTGGAACTTTTCAGGTGCCATTAAGGGCATGACCCCAGAGACTTCATGGAAGATTCCGGTTAATTATGGTTTCAGTACCATCGTTTGATGTCAGTGTAATAAAATTGATTGATCGTGCGACTTGAGCCAAAAGGCGGAGCTAGGGGGGCCAATTGGAAAAATTTTCATTTTAGTTTGTTTTAAAAAAAAAAAAATTATATGTAATGATAATTTAACGATGTGTAATGTGCAGCTCATCTTTTCGACTCAATTCTATAATAGTTCTTGGCTCCGCCATTGCTTGAGCCTGGTGTGGATGATCAGCACACTTTTAAGAATTAAGAGCATATTTAAGGCAGCAATATTTTAAGAGTTTTTTTGACAAATGACGAAAAATGGTAATGATACAGTTATTATTAAAAGCGGCAAAACAATGGTTATCTCCAAAATATGTCTAACGTTTTCTCTTTCCATCTCCACATTTGACTTCTTTTCGTTTATTTAAATTAGTTGTATACCCGTTTATTACACAGAATAGAATAATTAACGAAAAAAATAATTGATAATTTAAAGAACTAAATAATTGTAATTTTATTATGTATTACTCACTCATATATACATGTTACTAATCATTAATTACAATTTTATTACATACAGTTCTTTCACTTGACACGGAACTAATCAAATTGTTATTCATGGAACAGTACTTTTAACTAATAAAAATGAGAATTAATGAGGAATTTTTTAATATAAATTTAATTCCATATTGAATATGAAAACTAATAAACTATGGAAAAGAGAGAGTATACAAAATTTATGTAACTCCAAAATTATCATACACTCATATCATTGTTCAACAATTATAGTGCAAGAACTCTAAGAAACATTTAGAGTGCGGGTGGTATCTATTTATCAAATTGAATTTTTTACCACATTCATTATCTACAATATATTCTTGAAAAAATTATTTTTCGCATCTCCTCGTATAGTGTCATACATTTTCTAAAAAAAAATCATTATTTACTAAACCCATTCTTAAAAAAATTCTAAAAATACACACATTCATATTACAAAAGACTCAAAGGAAGTAACATTGCAACAAATAATAAATTCTATATGATTTATCCATAACAATAAATTTTAACTACTTTTCACTCTAAAAAGAATTAAAAGAACTTTTTATTTTTGTTATAAATCATTACCATCAAATATTATTAATATTGTATCTCATCGACTTAAATTTTTACCTATATAGGTTTCCACTTATATATTAATATGATAATGTATATACAATTAAATGCATATAAAATAAAAGTATATATAATCGGAAGAGTATATATACATATTTATTTATTTATTTATTTACTTACTATTTTATTTTTTAGGAAATATCTCGACTCGAAAATCCAAACCCAAGATATAAATTTTATTATATATACTATGATATATATTATAATTACATATATTATATATGTGTGTATAAAATAAAAACATATATATATGATTAAAATTAAAATAAAATAAATAAAAAGAGGTATATATAAGTAGGATAGTGATTTTAGTGGAAAAATTTGTATGTGGCAACTATCCTACTTTAATATATATATATATATATATATATATAAAGATATTATTATTTATGATCTTTATAAAATAAAAGGATATATTTGAAGTCATCTAGTGAAGATAAAGTTAGTTAGTTTTAGAGATATAATTATGATGATAAGAGAAATAAGTGAAGAGATAAATTATGATTATTATTAAATAAAGACATGTATAAGATTAATGTTTAATTTGGAGCTTAAATGAAAATTATAAATCTGTTATTATTATTTATGGTCAATATAAAATAAAAGGATATATGTATATGATGATGCTTACACATATCTAATAATATATTTCATATTATTATTATTATTATTTATAAACAATATATATAAGTAAGATAATGATTTTGGCAGAAAAACTCACTTATAGCCACTATCATACTTATATATATTTATATATATAAGATAAGATATGTAAATAAAATATTGCATCTGCTATCACATAATTGTAACAAGTACCATATAGAATTTGCCCAAGCCAAACAGCGAGCCTAAATTCCTATTTAAGGCTTGCCAAACCACTCGTTGAAAATCACAAAATACTAAAAAGAATTATTAAAATGCGGGTAGCGTCCAGGACCGGCCCTAAAAGTAACACTCCATGAAATTTCAAAAATTCTATTTTGACTCAGTCTCGAATAATAATTAACTATAAGAACTCGGTAAGTAATTTTTCGGATAATTAGCCGGGACATGCTATAAGAATTTGAGAACATTTTTGTATATCTTAACAGGGATGAAAAACGATTTCTTGAATTTGAATCAACTATATTTATCGGTTAGTAATGTTGTCAAAAGAACGACAAAGTCTAATCGTGTAACAAAGAATGCTTAAACTAAGAAGGTGACACTATAATATTATAGTTGAAAGGCCAAGGACTTAATTATAGAAGACCTTAAGTTGAAGGGTCCATTAAGCGATAAGTAGAAAAATCTAGAGAATACTTGGACCATTAGAAATGCTCACATGAATAAAATGAAAGAACACTTGGCATTTTTATTGGCAAGAATTCTCATGAACTTCCAATTGGACTTAATTTTATTGGCTAGTTGTAAATTATCTAGGGACAATTGAAGGCTATTGCGTTGGTGGAATCCAAAAATCTTTAGAAAATGGATGAGAAATTCGTCCATAAATTTAGCTAGTTTTAGAACACCCTAAAAGACTTCACAGAACACTTCTTTTGTCTCTCCAACAAAGCTCCCTTCATATATATATTAAAGTCATACTTAAAAAGCTACCTTGCTTGAGGAATATACAAAGATTTGAAGATACTTTGCATCAACAAACATCTAGTAATCTTTAAAGGAGAAAAGGCAAGGTGAATAACCAATCCTTGGGCTCCATGGGCATGCATATGTTTTAATAAGGATGAGCACTTGTTTTGTGTCATATCTTGATAATAAATGGATTTGTTTTCTTGCATATGTAACACTACCATTGCCCTACCCGTTTTGTATATAATTGCCTTCAATTGTTCTCACACCATGACTTATCCAATGATCCTGGGATAGGGAAGACTAATGTGATGTTTGATTTGAATTGATAATATTATTTGATTGAAACTTTGGTAAGGGTCAACCAGGGTTAATTGTGGATCCACCTATCATTGCATTGCTATGGCCAAACTTGGCATTTGAAAGGCATTAATGCACTCTCGGGTAGTACGAAATTCTAGTGTTTGGGCCTTATATTCCATTCAGAAGAAGTTTATGCATATTTATGTTTCATGAAATTTTAAGGTAAAAGAATTCTTTTTGGCCTTATGGTAACCTAATCATTGTGTTATTCATGGGGTATAATGTATTAACTTTGTGTTTATTTAACATTTTGTATATGATCAACCGAAGAATTCATGAAAAGCAAGTCGAGGAGTGGGCGTTATCAGACGATGGAAGTAAGATTATGCATGTAATCGAGACGGACATATGGGCTTATTATGAAGATGAGCCAATGTTTACTTGGGAACCACGTATGAATTTAAGATCTTTTGTGCCTACACTCTTATTCTTTTGCACCATGATAAAATTATGAGGGATAGACCTATGTTTCTTATCTAATAGAATAGCCTTTTAGAGAAGTGAAGCTAGAAGTAAAACAAGTATATGTATGGAGACTTAATTAACTAAAGAAAACTTGGCTTGTGTGGTAGAAGTATAAAGAAAACTTCTGTAAAAGATTGAGAGCCTCATTTTCCCATGTAAAGGCCTTCCAAGTTTTTGTTCGGTTATCTAAAAAATAAAATGGTTTTTATTTAATGTATTTTTGTTCTTTCATGTAGATTAAATATGAAGAATAATTCTTGGTATATAGAATTAAATTATCTTAAGTATGTGAACAATTTTTTACAAAAGCAAAAGAAATTTCATAAACAATACAACTTTAGATAAATTGAAGACATCAAACAACACCATCTCGCCTAGGGAAAAACCATAGAACTTATTTGATTGACAAGTCTCATCCCTCGCTAAAATAAGAGAAGTAGTAAAACAATGCCAAAAGCTTCTGCGATTTGGATTAAATAACATAACTAAATACATGAAAAACGAGGGGCGTGACACTGATGCTAATCGACCGAAGCGGTCGATTAGGACCCCCAATTGGAAAATGTCGAAAAGTTTACAGTCAAGTTTTTTGTAATATATGTCCAAAAAAGGCAATAAAAATAATGTGTATACAATTTTAGTGTAAATTGTTTTTTTGCCTAGTGGTGAACTTATCCATTTAAGTTTTTATCTTTAGTTATAGGTTAGATGTTCAAATTCTCATACCTACAAATTTGATTTTATTTTTTTAAAGGCCAATTTAAATTTTATTTATTCTAAATTTTTTAAAAGGGGCCCCCATTTAAATTTCGTATAGGGCCACCGAAATCTATTGACCGGTCTTGTGGCCAGGAGACCTAGTTCGTATGGCTATGGGAGTAAGCTGAGACCCTGAACTTAGAGGTATTAAGTTTGATTTTCCTGTATGGGAGTATGTTCTACTTTCAGTAGAATTTTTACTTACACATTTTATATTCTACTAAAATGTAAATTGTAATTGTAGTTTCAAAAAGAAAGTGCGGAGTGAGATTTGCAGTAATTTTTTTTTTTTTTTTTTGGCGGGGGTGGGGGGGGGGCTCAACTCACAATTACGATTTTCCAGGCAGACGGGCTTAGAATGGGCTTGATTTGGAGCCATTTGAGTTATGTTATCTAAAGTTTTCCCAAAAAAAAAAAATTATTATTAGTATTATTTTTCTGAGCAAAACTTCTCAAAAAAATTTCATAAAATTTCTATAAAGCTTTCAAATTTCGATAAAATTTTTGAAAGAGTTCTCAAAATTTTTCTAAAAGTTCCCAACAGAATTTCAGTTTTTCAATGTACCGTACACGGATACTAAGCTTTTTCTCTCTTTTATCCTTAGTTTTTAATCTCAATCACTAGCATGTACTAAAACACCTAATGAAGATACTATTATAGGAGGTTTCCTTACTCCCTAGCAATCACCACCCCATCATTGAATAGTCCATGGTCTGTGCCTAGCATTTTATTTCTATGTAAAATTAATGAAAAAAATATGATCTCGAAAAGATTTTTATAGCATGGGCAGATATATCGTGAAAAAAGTGAATATGAATGCCATTCCACACATATAGATGGTAGCTGCTAAATAAGGTAGGTAGAAATTTGTGTTGGCTATTTGGTTTTTCATTTTCATTCCTTCATAGAACTTTCTAACCTAATTCTTTGTGTGTACAAATAAGTCAAGTCTCAATAAAAACTTGGGACCAAATTGCAACTATTATGGTGATAAATCAAGTCCTAGAATGCGCACCCAAACTCCTCTCCCGAAAGGTAGATTTTCGTATGGCAATTCGGGCAAAGTGTTTGTAAATGGTCCACACTTCTATTTTTAGTAATCTCACTTTTAAATGTATCTCTCTTTTTCCCTTTTTTTGGCTTAATTCATCACTGCCATTCGTTTGGGTTAATTTTGTCCATCATTTGAGCTTTTATTTGCATTTCCTTTTTCAGTTTGGGATTGAAGAAAAGGAGCTTCTAATAATATAGTTAAAAAAAAAATTTAACCAAATGCGCAAGAGGAATGGCTTCGGAAAAAACTGGGGGGGGGGGGGGAAGGTTGTAAAAGTAGAATAAAAACACTGGAAAGGCGAAGTTACGGATCAATCGGCGAGGGTGTGTAAATATAAATCACTTTTGCGTCAATTAACCCAAGTATGATTGCAAAATTATGTGAGGATCTTATTTTCATCGATTAATGTATAGAGATGTGCACATCTAACGCTTAAAATTGGTGCTACTGACCTGCACAACTCTTATTTCTAATAGAAGAAATTCAAACATTACATTAATTTTATGTGTTTGAAGTATTTAACAATTCCTTCTGTCCCACAAAATAGTCTATTAGTTATTTTTACATAAATTAGGAAACGATTGTTAATATAGCTGAAACATTAAATTTTACCTTGTTTTTCCACATATACTATCATGTCTTATTAATTATTTAAAATACTTTCAATTCATAGATAATTGCGCAACAATAATTAATTAGAGGCACATTTGAAAATGAAAAATTAAATATATACTCAATATGATAAGTGGAAATGGACTATTTTTTGGGACGGAAGAAGTAGTATTTATTGATTAGCCTAACAAAACTAATGTTTTTCCAAAAGTGAAGAAAGGGTAATTTGCGCAAATAGACCCTATCGTTTACAAGTAGTGTGGAAATGGACCCTATAGTTTCTAATTTGGTGATTTCAACTTTAACGTATACTATTTCTTGCAAAAAGAACTTTATTGTCTAAATTTATCAATCTCTATTGTTAAAATGATCTTTTTACCCTTTATTTTCTTTTTTCTAAAATATAATTCTTTTTAAACGTATTTTATCATTAATTTCAAGTAAAATATAAAGACAAAAAATCATATTTTAATTAACTGATGTATCATGTTGGTGTTTATATTGATCATCACATGCCGCGGTGAAGAAATTGGAGCTTCCACTAGAGATTCCAAAAAAATTTAATTAATTGAAAAATCGAAAAGGTCATATTTGTTTTGTAGTTGTGGGAAGGTAAAATTATGATGACAATTGAATATGAGTATGTCAAAAATATAAATTTTGTCTTTATATTTTACTTGAAATTAAGGGTAAAATATTTTTTAAAAGAATTACATTTTAGAAAAAAATAAAATAGGAGTAAAAAAGTCATTTTAACAATAGAAATTGATAAATTTAAACAATAAGGTCCTTTGTTTACAAAGAATAGTATACATTAAGGTTGAAATCGCCAAGTTAAAAATTATAGGGTCTATTTCCACACTGTTAGTGAACAATAGGGTCTATTGTGCAAATTACCCGTAAAAAACTAATGTTTTTTCAGTTCATCTTCTAACGAAAAGAACCATTGATAGATTAAACTCATATTATGTGGAATTACATCCAAAATGAATGTGCAAGCACAATCCTACCCAAGTCTCGTTCTCTCACTATACATCTGGCAGGATATCTCGTCAGATGCACATGCAGTGGGAAAATATTGGACAAATTATATGGGGTTATTCCACAATGGAGTTAATCCTATAAAAGTTATCCAATAATCTCACGTCACATTTGTATTTGACGGGATAATCCCATCAACTCACAAGAGAAGATTATTTTTACAATCCCACCACTATTAGAGCATCTTCAACGCATGAACACTAACAATGTGAAGTTTTTTTTTTTCGAAAGACTAAGGATACGTTCTTTTCGTGATTCAGTTTTCTATTTTTAAGTTTTCAATTTTCTGTTTGAGTGCTTATTTTCATATTTCTAAAAATACGTTTACTTTGTCATTTTGGAAAACTTTTTTAAGAAACCTAAAACTGGAAAACATGTTCTTTTTGACATTTTGAGAATTTATTTGCTTGTTAAGTACATTTTATTTTTTCGTTTAAAAAAATTTTATTTTGTTCTAATGTATCATTACCAAGATTAAAATATAAAAGTCTGCTATAGTTTGTTACGAGGAAAAAGGAAATACAAAAAAAAAAGTAATAATAAAATTAGTAATAATAAAAAAATAAACTAAATTTAGAAGCATATGAGATATGAATAAAATTAGAGAAGAGAGAAATTAGAGGAGGAGGGGCGAAGGATTGTAAAATTAGAGGAGAGAGAAATTAGAATTCTCAAAATAAAGCGTTTTCCTTGTTTTTAATTAAATACATGTTTTGCTTAAAAACTCTCAAAACGACTTTTTAGAATTTTCTGTTTTCTTTATTAAAAAATTTTTTGTTTTTCAAAATTCGTTTTTAAAAATATGAAAGTAAACTCGTTTTCAGTGTTTTAAAAAATTGAAAACTAAAAATGGTCTCAAAATAGTAAAGAGAATATGCCCTAAGCTTTCATTAAGATAAGTAGCTGCAAACTGCTGAACCAATACAACAGGGAATACAGCTAGACCATGAACTACTAAGGAAAGAAGAAAGAGCCAGAAAAGCAGTTGTGTGGGCAGCCACATTTCTATCGCGAGAAATATGACTACATGTGCCACACCCAAGCTCGGCCAAAAGCAACTTGACTTTACTAAACAGAGGAGCATTATGCAAAAATTTAGATTCCTCATTTAAATCTTGCACCAATACTAAACAGTCTGATTCGACACAGTTGATGTTCAACCTATGGTTGCTAGCAAATTTCAGTACCAAGAATAAGGCCATGGCTTCCGCATTTTCGACACAAGAGGTCCCATCGAAACGCTCAGCCAACACTCCCATAACCAGGCCAAAATCATTACGAATACTAGCACCAACTGAAAAACTGCCCAAAGCTTCACTTACTGCAGCATCAACATTAAGTTTAAAACATCCTGTGGGTGGTGCAATCCATTTCACTTTACCGTTGTTCCGTGGAAAAGTTTGGCACTCCAGAGTTCGGAAGGAATTAGTTGCCAAGCTCAAGCTAGAAGCCACAATTTTTTTCAGATGTTGCTCTATTCCATCATGCAATAACTTATTTCAAGCAAACCAAATGCAACGAGCAGCGCAAAGGACCTGGCACAGTTGATGATCATCACTATAAGAAGAAATAGCATATATGACATCCTTAACATTTTTCCTATCCCGGTGTTGTTTTATAAAATGCCAAAGTCCAACACTTTTCCACACTTCTTTAGCAAAAGGGCATTCGAACAAGGCGTGCAGCGTATCTTCAACTTTTCAACATTGCAGAGCCTTTTTGGTTACTTTTTGTCACTTTACTAACTTTTTGGATACCACGTGGATGGTGAAATTGGACTGAACATGTATTGCAGATACTCTTAGAGCATCTCCAATGGGCTGGGTCTGTAAAAAAAAAATCATCTAAAATGGCATTGAAGAAAATAATAAACTAATGACTAATCTATATGGCATAAAAAAAAAAAATCTTCAATTGCCGTCTAGACCTGGACCATGGTCTAAGCACTTGTAAATTAATATTTTAATTTTTGAGTCATTCTCTCTCTTTCAGCTTTCTCAATTGTTCACATCGTAGTCTTTTATAATTTTCTCTCTCTTGCGGATTGGCACTGTTTCACCCTTAGACAGACCCAGCCCATTGAAGATGCTCTTAAAGGTGTCAAAGTCCTAGTCTATTGTAGGCATTTAGTGTGTGGGCAACTTTATTTCCTTTTAAGAAATAACAAAGCGAGATATATAATTCATGTTATAAAGTCTCTACATCCTTTTTATTTAACTTTTTTTTTTGAACAATCCTTTTTATTTAACTTATCGCAAGCTATAATTTTTTTACTTTTGAAAAAAAAAATTAATCAAATCATGCCACATAACAAGAATATAAAAACGAATTTATGAGTTCATTTTATAAATGGTTGATTCTTCTTGTTAATGTATATTATTATTGTATTATTTTATTATTTTATTGCCTTTCTTATATGCTTTTAACCTAGCTTATGTTCAACGCCTTCTTCATTGGCGATTTAGGCCTAGGCAAGCTGGGGCCGTTACTGGCCGAGGGAGGGGGAGAATTTTTTTTCTCTTTGTAAAAAATAAAAGAAAAATTATATATATAAAAGATTTAACTGTATTTATTATACAGCTCACTCCACCAACACACCCCTTTAAAAGTGTCTAACTCCGCCATTGGGACCGTAGCTCCTGTTTGCAGAAAAAAATTATTTTTTTCTTTATAAAATTTTAAATTTTTGTGATGAATTTCGTAGTCTAATCGGATACTTTTTTTATTGTAGCCCGTTTTACTAAAATATCGTAGATTGGTCATTGCCTTCTTCTCCTACAAAAGAGTGGCTTCTTATACAGTTTTATACACAAGTAAATATACAAATATTCTTTACACGTCTCTGATTTCTGCACTTCCCATGCCCGAGGTTGCATCCCTTGAGTTGCCACAATATGGTGGTTTTTGTTTTTTGGGTCCACTTAAATCTAGGCTGGTCAACCAGTCATATCAATCAATTGTTCCTGTTTCTTTTATTTTTTTCTTTTTTTCACTTGTGTTAGTGGATAAATAAAATTCACTTTTGTCCCGCTAGCTAGTCGAATCAAAGGCATCTATATCTATACATTCTTAATGGGAAATTAGTCTGTGCTATAATTATATTGCAGTTTTCTCTCAAAAAATGCCTTTTTTGGAGATAATGTGGAAATTTTACATTATTTGGTAATCTATGCGGTTTATCTGATTATTATGATTTATATGATTATTTTCTTCATTTTTCTTTTTTAAATCCAAGAACACTTATCTAGATGTTTTTTCTCTTTCCTTATCTTATTGTCTTTCCACTTTACAAGATTTTCTTTCTTTTCCTTACCCGGTGGTGTCTTGCTTTGGGAATTAGGATTTTGTTCACTTTAATTTCTTTTCAATCTTTCCAATTCATCTCTTATTTCCGACTGAAATATAATGCTTTTCCTTTTCTCTGATTCTCTTCCTTATCTCTGCAGACTAATTTCCTTATATATAGATTTTCAATGTTTTATCACTTTAACAAGTTTCAACTTACTGCAAAAAAAAAAAAAAAAAAGTTTCATCTATTTTGAGATCGTTCATTTAAAGAGTTCTTAAATGAGGAAAAATAAAATTGTTTAACCCTAACAAAATGAATTGTGAAATAGCGCTATAAAATGTTTATCTTTTATTTAAGTTAAAATCCAAGTTTAATGATATTTGGATATAAGCCAATAATATTACCAATAATTAGTTGGCAAAATAATGATAAGAATGCAAAAGAAAAATTAATAACCTAATTACGTAGACAAAGATTGAAGACCTTTAATACAATACAATAAAAAGAATTCGTGCAACAAATATTCCCATGTTACAAAAATTTCATTACGGTTTAGTCACAGAGAAAAATAAAATATTCAATTTCTCGAGGTCTAGGAATGACAATAGGTTGGGTCAGGATTGGGCATGCTATACCCGTTATCCTACCCATCAAAAACTTTTTTGTCATATCCCCATACCTATCTCTACTTACATAGAGCATGGGTTGGTGCACATAATTACCAGTTTATTGGATCATTTTTATACCTATATATTTTTATTTTCATTTTTATTTAATGAATAGTATTGCAAATATGGGGTGTCCCAAAGATGGAATTACAATTATGATTGGAATTACTAAACTTTTAATAAATTTCGTTATCTTTTTACTTTTCAAACAATAGCATTTTTGGTAAATAGGGTCTTAATAAGGTCAAGTACCCTGTGGGTATCGGCCTATCGGGTTTGACGGATTTTTTTTACCATCCCACTGAGTTCATTTAATACCATTCCATATCAAATAAAATATAATAACTATTAATTAATGATAAGATATAATTTGATTTGGTATTCCTCTCGTGCAATGCACTGCTGTGAATCTAGTTAATTTCAATGGAAGAAAATCAACAGTTGAAGAAGCATTAAATTTGAGAAAAGTTCCTAAAAATTACTGAACGGAATGCACAATAAAAAAAAAGTAAATGGAAAAAGCACAAATTAAGTGACAAACTTAGAGATTGTTTGATTCTCATTATTTGTCAAAATGTGGGGCAATTATAATGAGAAAAGAGATATAATGTGTATTGAAAATACAAAAATGTGTAAAATATATGATTGTAATTCAGCAGTTATCAAATCAAATATTAAATCAGTGATAATTAAAATTATAATCATATAACAATATAGTATATAATACAACAATTTTCAATTGGATTTGGATTCTCAATTGTAATTTTTCCGCTCTTTTGCTGACCTTATGATGATATTGTATAATAATTTAGATTCAATTGGAGCCCCACTTGGTTTTATTTATCAATTTTTAAAATTTAAACTTTTTTTATTTGGATATTCATAACGAGTTTTCAATAATTTATATTAGTTTATCAATTGTTTTATATTCATTTTTTATTTTAGTTTCCTCATTTCTATTTTTTTAATATTTATATATAATTATGAGCTTTTACAATTTTTTATTATCCGCTACCAATATAAATTTGACAGTGAGTAACTGTTTAATTTATTATGAATTAGTATTTTTTAGAATTATTCTTCCCGTTACTGAATTATTCGAAAATGAGCGCATTACAAACTAATTGTCTGGTATTATCTCTATTTATTCATTTATTTAGGTTTGTTTGATTTTCAAAATTTTCTTCACATAGTCCTTGATAATATCAAAACTAAAATTTATTGCAGAATAACTTAGAAACCTATTTCAAAATAACTTATATTATAAATGGAAACTTAGTTCAGAATAACTTAGAGCAAATCAATTGATTTATTTATTCTTCTTTTTTGTGTAATAAAAATCTATTTATTTGCATCACACAAACAACTAAAGACAAGTAATGTAATTCTGTTATAATAATATATGGCTAAAATTTATTTTCTTGACATCTATGATCTAACTTGAAAATCTTTGTGACTATTTTTTTAATCTATATTTCTATATCATTTATATTGCAACGATTAGATTATAGAGGATGCAAATAATTTATTTTTTAGTCTTTTTTCTTCATGTATGTGAAGCTTTCAAAATATCAACTGAATTCATGTTGTTATTTCATTTAATTTAACTATTATTGTGGCCATTTATTGTTTTTTGCAATTTATATAATGAAATTTTTTTTATATGAAACATTGGGAATTTATCTCCTCGTGCAACGTATGAGTTGAATACTAATTGATCGATATTTTTATTTGACAAAGATAATAATGAATTTTAGTGAAAATTTTATAAACAAAGAGATAAGAAATCCACAAGAAGAAAATGAGCTATACAAAAAAATTAATCCCTCCATTGCAATTATCTGATCTTATTTTCCTTTTTAGGATATCTCACATATATGGTCTTCTTTATATTAAAAAGTCTAATTTGCATTTCTTTACAAATATATCCTTATTTAACATTTTAATTATAAGTATTAGTTTTGAATTTTATTCATAAAAAGGATACGTCGAGAGAGTACTTTCTCATGAGTATGAAAATTTTTATCTGAACGGGTATCGAGTGAATACAAGTATGTACACGCTCGATATATATTATTAGACTGTTGACTAATAATATTAAATAAGTTGGATGATTTAAAAGTGAAATATAATAAATCGTTAATTAAGTACATAAGCAGGTAACTATTAATATAGTATTAATAAAACATTAATTTAATACATCAAATACTAAATTAAAACTGTTTATTTATTATTTTTAATATGCAAATCCGATAATGTGTATTTGTTTAATATGTTATTATTCATTATTACTGAACTTTTTTAGAAATTAGTCTTCCCGTACAATGCACGAGTGAGAGGCTAAACTTATAGTTGTAATAGTTGATTGTGATATGATTATTTTTAGCGATAGCAATAAGGCGGGTTAGCCATACTCTGGACCTGCCCCATGAGTCTTGAAGTCACCCAGACCCGCCCAAACCTACAAATTCATATGGCGGCTCAAGACAAGTAGCTTCATGGGACATGTTGAGACGCCAACATGACTCACAAAAAGACTCATGAATTTTTCCCTTTCAATTAATGTTATGTGCAACACATTATTAATTGATGAACGTAAAATTAAACAAAATATTTATTTAGAATTTTAAAATTCCCAATATTAACTAATATAATAACATGATTCTTTCAATTCAATAGAAAAATCCTTTCAAAAAAATTATATAATAAAAAAATCACGACGCTCTTCCGGATTTAATGGTCAATTAGTAAAATTGTCATCTCTAATAATTTCTATTTCGAAATAAATTTATTAAAGTGGGTCACATGTCTACAGTGCGCGTCCAACCAGACTCGCATCCACCTTGGACCCACAGCAGGTCAGATAATTTTGCATCATATCCATTCTTTTGTCTCGATTAGGCTTGACGAGTCAATCATATTAGAGGCATGTCTCCACGAGTTTATAGATCAATGGGTCAAATTGTCATATCTAATTATTTGACTACTTGTGAATTTGCATGACGAGTTTGGAGGAGACCAGAATTATGAGTTCAGACATTTTACTACAAATATTTCATGATAAATTGTAATTCACATATCAATTCATAATTTTATACAATACAATTAATATATTGTACTCTATTTATAAAATGATATTTACACTCACACTTTAATTTTGATATAAATATACACTATAACTCTACCCGTGTAACACACATTTAAAAAAAATCTAATTTGAATAAATAATGAGAATCAAACAAGCTCTTAGCTTTTTTTGCCCTCTCTTTTTCTCGCTTCATCTAATCCTTCCTAAAAAATTCAAGGATCAGAACCCACCAAATTTATGTCTTCTAGTTACCTCTCACTCACGAGATTCCTTGCGCACATCACTTGTGCTCAGAGGAAAAAAAACGTTTTTTTTATGTTTTACTACTTTTATATGCTTAACTATTTTCTTTACGTTCATTGAGAAAACCTTCAGTGCTCATGTAGCACCAGACAAACCAACAACTCACAAGTGAGTTTTGGGGTTTCAATTTGTTACTCTTTTCATTTCATAAAAATAGGCTTATATTAATTTTTCGCGTAGATTGAAAAATACAAATTAATATAGTTGGAAATACAAATTTACAATTACTTCCTTAATATGCCCATATTCAATATTGAATCACTCTTGTATTTAGTTATTATAGTCATTAAATGGACTAAGGACATATTTAGAAAAGAAATTACTAAATTCACCCTTGTTTATATAAATAGATTATAATTTGAGACAAATAAAAATAGAGAATGTGCCTATCTTTATGTGACAGATGAAATATTTAATTTGAGCCCAGCACCCACATGTGAGTTCTTAATTGATTAAGAGCACTAAAGTTTTGCTCATGTTGTTACTAGTTAAACCACTCATGCGTTGTAAGGGTACAAAAACATATTAAAATATATCATTAGATAGTTGCATAATAAATTTGTAAAATTTTTAGTTCTATAAAAAATCTAAAAATACAAGTATATATTAATTGAATTAATAAGATTAATGGACTTAATAATCTAAGTTCAAGTATACAAGTATACATGGACATTAATCGTGAAATTCATTATTGCACATGTATACAAGTATACAGTAATCGTAAAATTCAATATCTTTGAGAAGACAATCTACATTTTTAAATCTAATATCTCATACATGTGCAATAATAAGAAAAATTCATTACCATCATTCCATACTTTTGAAAATATAAGTTCAACGATAAATGTATGATACTATCAAATTTAAATTTGTTATCTCTATAGTTAAAGTTGGTCATAAAATATAAGAGATTTCAACCCAAATAATAGATCATGAAAAATAAAACATGAGTATAACACATTATAACTCATAAGTATTAAAAATATTTCTTGTAAACATTTTACATATAGTGTTTGAAAAAATTAAATGTGATGAGAATTCAAGTAGAAAAATATATTATAATTAACATTTAACTTATTAAATTATTACCAACTCAAGACACCGCATATCAAATTTAAATTTTCAGATATCATACGGTTCAATTGAAGCAGGTAAAAAATGGATATATTTGCAGAAGAAGCGCTGTTTTTCTCATAATAAAGGCATATATCTTCAAATTTAATTAATCTAGAAATTATAGGGGCAAAAAAAATGCGATGGGATATGCCTCATATTTTAATTAATTTAAAAATGAAAGGAATCGGTAGGAATGGTAATATGGCGGGTTCGAGTCAGATATGCCTCCTCATACCTTGCCTTATTTCTACAACCCCATCCTATACCCCTGCCCTATACCGGTTTGAATCAAGTATGAGGTGGGGTGGTTTGGGTTGAGTAGATAAAAAACACCCACTACGTGTTTCATTTTCAAAAGTCCTAATAAAACTAAAAAATTCAAAAGAAATGTAAAATGCATAAAAAAACAAATAACGTTAAACTCACCAACACACCATACAGTAGAGATGGTGTATGAACGAATTACAGGTGATTAGAGTTTGTTTTGAAATTGACCGTTCACATTTGATATTTTAACTTTTACGACAATTTTAAAGTAACTTATAAAAATTTGTTAGTAAAATTTGAGGCCTGGGAGGTAAAGGTTTTAGGTTCGATTCCACTCATGTAAAGGTTTGTCTATATTAAATTATAGTTTGTAGTCCCTTGTATAGGGGTTTGTATTCTCGATCTCTTATAGTCCCCTGTATAAGAGTCTGTCTTCTTAATTTCTGTGCGCTGTGTTTTAGAATGATATATATATATATATATCTATATGCACTTGTACTACCATAATATGAATTGTGATTGTAATTATATTTTTAAAAAAAGGAAAAATGGGTAAGGTTTGAGTACTAAATTCAATTGTCATATGTTCAAAGCTTTGTTGAGTTACTTCAGAAAAGTTTTTGTTAAAAAGAAAGAAAAATTATCACGTAATAGTTCAATCAAGTCAAGTAAACGATGAAAATTAGTTCTGAAAAAAGAAAAAAATTAATAAACAAAACAATTACGTAAAATTTACTAAATAAAAAAGGAGAGAAAATCACGCTACAAAAGATGCCAAGACTTAATTATATAATTATATATATATATATAGATTCTAGCATTTTACTTTATGTAATTTTCTTTTAAAAAAAAACATCAATTCTTGTTAAAAAGTCTGCAGTCATCATTATAAAAACTAGTCTCTCACCCGTGCGTTACACGAGAAGACTATTTTCAAAAAAATTCCAATAAAAGATATTATATGTTGAAGAGTCACGCACCATTAAATTTACATTTACATACATAACATAATGAACTAATGAAAGATTCAATCAAAGATTCAACAAAAGTGGGAGCATAAATTTTTTAACTAATGAATAGTTTAAAATTTTGAACTAATCTATCTGAACTTCCAATCATATTTTTGAGAGTAAAGCATCCATAACAAACTAATTTAACACAGCAAGAGCATTAAGCAAATATTTACAGATTAATCAAAATAACTAAGCAATCACTAAGAAAAAGAAAATAAAAACATTTATTAATATTTTCATATCAAATTCACACCATTGCACATGATGGACTGTCCAAAATCATCATTATCCCATCTGGGAAGCGTTCTCTACCTGTCCAACCATCTTATAGCCTAAATAAAAGTTTATTTGAATAAATGGACACACTTAAGGCCGATGATAAATAAATAAATATATATATATATAATTAAAAATGTGAATATGCTTACTGACATACACCTATCATTAGTCTTCACCACTGTCCTCCTGAAAATATCCTAATCCATTTCATCTCCAGCCAAGGTATCGGCTCAAACTTCAAGACCCCAAATCTGTGTTCAGAACATAGAAGTCAAATAATTTGAACGCACATTCATAATAACACACAAGGAGAAAAATTTATTTGCATAGACATCCAAATTGTATTGCATATTCTAATCTCTCAATAATTGCTTGTATTGTTAAAGCTCGAAAATGCTCTTTTCTAAATTAATTTGCTACTAAATTCTAGTACACTCACATATATGTCTTCAAAAAATACTAAAAATATAACAAAAATAATTAAAATAATCCATGCAAAAAATCTACAACTTTTTTTTTTGGTATTACAGATGGATTGTAGGAGAGGGGAAGCAAAAAAATCTACAACTAAATAAACACAAAAAGGGGATTTAAAAAATAAAATAAACACAAACCAAGAAATAAAAAATTCAAAAGAATTTTACCAGTGCACACGATCTAAAACAATCAAAGTATCGTCCTAAACTATGAATTCAAGTGAAGTCATATTCAACCACTAAACTAAAAATCACCAATCTATCTCATGATCATTAAAAACTCAAGCAATACGAATGTTATCCCCCTCAATCATTCCAACCATTGTTTAAGTCAACAACATATATAAACCATCAACATGAAAACAATCCACTAATTGCACTTCCCAACATATATGAAAAGTAGGAAAAATCAGTGCAAAACGTTATGCAGATTCCCTAATGCCTCTCCAATTTAACCACCCTCCAAATCTTACTTGTTGAATTCTGAGTAGATGATCCATTCCCGTTCTCATTTGTATCATCTAACAGCCTATTCAATAGTGGCCAAATTTAGTATATGCAATGAACGATGACAGGTTGATAGTTAAAACTAAAGTTTTACCATGAAATAGTCAAAAATACCAACTTCAAAAACTCTAAATATCCACGGAACTATAAATCGTGAAATAAAAAAAAAATATGTTAAATCACTATTCATATTCCCTCCTACCATTTTCATCCCTTTCATGATATAATCACCTTCTTTCCCACAATTCAAAACAACTTCTTCAAGACGTTTTTTCCTCACTTTTTTCGTTGAAAAATTTGAGACAACTCTCTCACTTCTCATACCAGCTAAATAAAACAAATTGCATCAAGAAATGAAATGCTAGGCAAATAATACATCAAAACCCCAAAAGAAGAAATAGAATTAATAGAAAAATTTGAATGAAAGAATTAATATATATGATAAGATAATTTCTTAGGAGGCTGGTCTCGACGGTTTGGAATGAAACGCGTAATGAGGTATTTAAAAGAATCAGAGATAAGGGCAAGCCACTGATTACAGATTACCTTATACTGAACGACAGCTTCAGCATTGGGCAACCGGATGAGGATATCAGCCACTAGTTTGTCATTCAAGTAGCCGAAGAAACTCAGTTGCCTGAATCGGATGAATAATGCAGCCGCTGGAAATATGAATAAACCCTATTATCCCAAATCGAAAAGAATTTTTAGTCACAAAGAAAGAAGGAAAACACGCGCTCAGTTGGCTGAATCAGATGAACAGCGCAGCCACTGGATCCCAAATCTCTATCCCAAATCGAAGAAAATTGTTGGTCACAAGGAAAGGAAAACACGTGGAACAGATCCTAAAGGAATGAAGAAAACACGTGAAGCAAATTAATTAAAAAAAACACGATATCAATTTCAACCGTGAAGATTACACCCAACCATTAAAAAGTCAGAAATAACCCTACTTAAATTAGTTTAGGTGGGAAAACTGCAGTACAGAGGTACCGCAGACTTAATTCCTTATATATATATATATTCTATTTAGACAAAAGAAGCGACAAAGAGTTAGACAAAATAGGTATGTGACTCATGTGATTACCATTGATTTAAAAGTAATGTGATGTATTGAAAAATAGAATCCTGTCATATGTCAATTTTGTTTAAATTTTTGTATCAACATTTGTTCAAATAGCATAACTCTTATAAAAAAGTGAGAAACTACATGTGATCTCTTATATTTTTATTTTTATAAGAGGTTCCTCAATGGAGTTTGCGTTGTTTCCTTAAAAAGATTGACATTTTATTAATAGTTGATACAACATATCTTGTGTGTAGTGTGATGATGATTTATCTAAACATTCTGGTTATTGACCTTAGAGCATTTCCAATGTAAGGGGCAAAAAGTAAAAAAGGGAATTTGCGGGGGAAAAAGCCAAATGAAGAACCAAATTTACTCATTCATTTGAGTTTTTTAACCCTAAAAAATAGGTTTTTGGCTTTACATTGAATGGGTTGTGGGAGATAAATCCAAATTTAAATTTTTTCTCTACATTATAAATGCTCTTATAAAGAGCAAATGAGTAGTTGCATTTTTATCAACAGAATTCTTTGTTTTCACTTTTCTTTGGTTAAAATGTTTAGGAAGATATTAATTGAAAATTGAGACAAATGTCATCACCTAAAATACGCTAATCAATCTCTAAGAGCATCTCCAAAGTTCATAATCTTTCATAGAGGTCTTTAGAGAGAGAGAGAGAGAGTGAATCGATCTCAGGTGTTTCGTTTTTTTTAATTTTCTTTTCCTTTGAATCAATTTTTTTTTATTTACATCATTTTTTCCTCACTATTCCTTCCCCTTATCACGTGTAAGGACTAAAAACACACATTTATCTCCACATTCTCTACTACTATTTTATCATTATTTTTAAATTTCTATCTCTCTCTCATTTTTTTCATTTTTCTCTCATTTTTTCTCTACACTTCATTTCATTCACCTTCAATTAAAATAATCATCTTAGCTCTATCTCTCTCCTCCTAACTACCCCCAACCATGACCATAAATTGGAGAGCATATCCCATGCATATTTTTTAGACCTAGTCTATTTGCAGAGAGGGAGGGAGGGACAAAAAATTAAACGGATAACATATTTTATCTATTTTCATTTTCTTTTAATCATTTTTATCTCTTTTACATAAGTTTCTCCTCACTTTTACTTCATCGTGTCTCTTGCAAGGTCTACAACTACACCCCCATCTTCACCTATTCCACTACTATTTTATCATTATTTTTTAATTTCTTTCTATTTCTGACCTTTTTTCCCCTTTGTTTTTCTCTACACATATTTTTATTAAAATAATCATCTTCTCTCCATCTTTTTCTTCCACATCAAACCCAATACCGGACCTTCGCATTATCTCGCTCAAAGAGTTCCTTCAAAAAAATCCGGGTGGAGTGGGGGGGGAATAGGGAAAAAAATTTCGAATAACATACCTTGGGAAAATTTTGAGAAAAAAAGTTAGGAGGAATTAAATAGCAGGGAACCAAATTTCAACCCCCCCACAAAAAACCAAAAACCAACCATAAATGGAGTTTCTCACCCAAATCTCTATATATTATTTGCTTTTGTTGAGTGAATTTTTTTTTACCTACCACTAAAAATGCGCTAATAGTAAAACTTTGGTGGCTAAGAGCAACCCTAATGCAAATGTATAGTTTTGAGGTTATGTGGAGGAGAATATAGATATATAAAATTTACAAATTTTAATATTCTCTCTCTTCTTTCACTTATTTCTTACCTTTTTTCTCTTTATTTTATATTTTTTCTTCATAATATCTTTGAGAATGTCTAGCTGTAGAAAGTGTCAAGGATATTGTGAAGAAAATATAGAAAAAAAGAGAGAAAAAGATAAGAAGCGAGTGAAAGAAGAGAGAGAATATTAAAATTTGTAAATTTTATATATCTATATTCTCCTCCACATAACCTCAAAACTATACATTTGCATTAGGGTTGCTCTTAGCCACCAAAGTTTTACTATTAGCGCATTTTTAGTGGTAGGTAAAAAAAAATTCACTCAACAAAAGCAAATAATATATAGAGATTTGGGTGAGAAACTCCATTTATGGTTGGTTTTTGGTTTTTTGTGGGGGGGTTGAAATTTGGTTCCCTGCTATTTAATTCCTCCTAACTTTTTTTCTCAAAATTTTCCCAAGGTATGTTATTCGAAATTTTTTTCCCTATTCCCCCCCCACTCCACCCGGATTTTTTTGAAGGAACTCTTTGAGCGAGATAATGCGAAGGTCCGGTATTGGGTTTGATGTGGAAGAAAAAGATGGAGAGAAGATGATTATTTTAATAAAAATATGTGTAGAGAAAAACAAAGGGGAAAAAATGTCAGAAATAGAAAGAAATTAAAAAATAATGATAAAATAGTAGTGGAATAGGTGAAGATGGGGGTGTAGTTGTAGACCTTGCAAGAGACACGATGAAG
>CAVNYN010288318.1:0-33568 GCA_963692815.1 Nyctanthes arbor-tristis | reverse complement strand
TATCAAAGACCAAGGTATTTTCAACTCTCTTCAAGTGAACACGAGAAACCAATATCATTCACCTTGAGGGCACATTTGGTCCACATGAAAAATACATATGCTTAGATTTACATCCTATGTTAGAAAACTTAATATACATTAGAATTTGTATTTAGAATAAACAATGTATAAGGATATTAGTTGCAACTTTATAGAGAAAAAGAGGTACAAAAAAAAATTTCCAAGAGAGAGAGAGAGAGAGAGAGAGAGAGAGAGAGAGAGTCTTTCGGGTAAACCTAAGGAAATATTTTTTTTGAAGATTGTTGCACCTTTTTAGTTGAATATAATTTGTAGTGTATAGCTTTTTTTTGACATCATTTTAGTGTATAGCTTATAATTTTTTATACTATCTTTTTTTATACTTTCTATTTTTTCCATTTATTTTTAAATGATGGTTAAATCATCAAGTAATTATAGTTCTTTAAAATACATTTTTGCAAATAAATCATGTTATTTGCATGTTTAACTGGCATTATTTGATTTATTGTTAAGTGGTGTAGAAAATGTTTAAAAAAAAAAGAACATTTGAAATGGCTAATGGTGACGTGGAAAATAATTTAGGATCAAACATTCACTATTCTCGATGCTAGATGACATTAAATGGTATGAGCTTTATGTATGTGTTTTAGAATATATGTGTATTTGCAAGAATACACATATATTCTTATTGAATATTTTCTTATTTATTAAATTGTCCAGCGCCTCCCAACATTAATAATGATGAGGGGAGTACAAATGCTATTGAAGTAAGCTCATCGATAGCTGAATTGAGTAGAGATCGAAAACATCGTTTAATTAAAAATTTATCATTTACTTTGCATAACATATATTCAATTCAGAATTCTAATGAAGAATTGTGTAAAAAAGGGTTTATACATTTAAAATTAGTGTCAACTTTATCATTTTATTAATGATCTTCTATTGTTGAATATGCAACCATCATCTATGCAATCAACTTTATGATACTGAACAGCAATTAGAAAATAGTTTCTGTCCCATAAATTTAGTGTCAATGATTTAAATAATTATGCATATTTTACAGTTGAATGTTTATAAACAATTTTTTTTTTAAATTGGTGAGTAATACTGTTCTTGAAACTTTGAAAATACAACTTAGGTGTCATCCAAATATTGATCATAAAGATTTCAAATATATATAGATATATATTGATCATAAAGTTTTTTATCAACCAGTTGTGTGTGTCCAAACTTGCTCTAATTTAGGTAGATAATACATATGTGCATCTTCTCATTCAACCACATATGATCGTGTCGGCTTTTCACTTCTTATGTTTTTAATCTATGTATAGTATAGTTATTAAGCTAATGATAGATTTTATATTTAATATTTTCACTTATTTTTGTTTTGTAGCATTTCATGTTCACACTGCTTGCACTGTGGAAGGTGATGGTCTGATTCAAAATGGTAAGCAAATTTGTCCTTTTGACGTATTGGCTATTGAAGATTCAGATGGAAATTTTGTATTGCACAATTTCTTTGGAACCACATGTCTTGAAACCGTCTACATTTTAGACTCCTCTTTGGTAACTACATTTTGGCGTGGCTTTAAAGCCTCCACCTTCATTCAAATACCTTTCAGTTTTATTAGTTAGTTTGGAGGAAGTACGTTAATACTATCATTTTTATTTGATCTTAGACATTAAATGAAAAATAAATGATTTCAACTATTAATTTTAGAACAAAAACTTCATGACACGTGCAACACACGTGCCACAACTAGTATTAATAAAATGGTAGGGGAATCCAAACTCTCTCCACCGAATCAAGACGGAGGCCTAAACACCACATCAAAACTCAGTTGGAGATTTCTTTTTAAAAAAAATAGTTGATTTGATAGCTAGAATGTCACTAGCAATGCGCTAGCTGGTAATATTTTCTTGTGGTTTCTGTTTGAATTCAATGAATTAAATAAAAGTCAAAATTTTCTTGTGATATTAACTATTATTATCAGAAAACTTAAATTCCTCACAGGAAAATAGAAATCCGGGTGGTTATATGAAGATTGCTTTCAACAAATAAGCATCGCTGCCCTCCATCTTGCAAAATTTAATGATATATATTTACTCAACGAAACCTATTAAGAATTTAGCCCGGCATCCATATCCAAATCAACCCCTAAATTAACCCCATTCCCTACCAAATTGAATCTACTGTCTATTATTATTATTATTATTATTATTGTTACTAGATTTTTCAACTTGCGCATTGCACGGGCATAGCAACAAAAGTTTAAAAAATTGAGGGCAGAAAAGAAAGATGACGTCCCCATCATTTTTCAGTACAATACTAAACTTGGATTTTTTTATTATTGTTGTTGAAGGAAGAAAGTTTTATTCTTATTGTATTTCTAACTATTTATAATTAAAAAATAAATAGAAAAATAACTATACTTCAAAAAAACAGATAATATAAAACTAGCAATCAATTTGCTGTTAAATTTTCACATAACATAGTATAAGTATGATTAATTAATTTCCACAAAACAACAATTTTCTTTTAAATTTCCGCAAAATATAATATTAGTAAGATTAATTAATTTTCAGGAAAACAATAGTGACAATGAATAATTTATATAATTATACTTGCTTTCTAGAAAAAAACCACTCAAACCATAGTCTATCAAATTAATTCGAGAATTTTTATTTAAAGAACTAATCGTGAATTGTTGCAGCTTGCTTAAAAAAATTCAAATGTTTATTATAATATTTCTAGCCGGAGTAGTGTGTGTGTGTGAGAGAGAGAGAGAGAGAGAGGGATCAATTCATATTTTTAATTCATGTATAATAAAATAATCAATTATGGGTAAAGGGGTGATAAAAAATAAAATAAAGTAAAATGTTGAAAAAAAGAAAAAAATTTCCCACGACACAAGTGGCAAAATTGTAATTCAAATTAAAAGTGCAATTCAAGCCCAAACATAACACGACACCCAATTGAAATCTTCGGTTGGTAACCTAAAATTAAAAGTCAAGAAAATAGGGATTAATTAAGAAAATAAAAAAATTAATTCAAATATTCTAAAAAAATTATTTCAAATAAAAAATTAAAGATACACAAAGAGTTAAGAAAAAAAGTCCAACATCAAAACCGAAAGGTAGCAACCATGAAAAGGGATTAAGGAAATAAAAATAAAATTAATTCAAATCAACAATTAAAGGTAACGGAAGAGAAATATTAAAAAGATTTGAATTTTCACAGGTAGATTGAAGCCATAATTGGATGAAGATTCGAGGATAAGGCACAAAGAGGAGGAAAATTAAGGAAATTTGAATCCAACACAAACATAATTAAAGAAATTAAAAGACATATTAAATCAGTATAAATTTCGAAAAAGAAAAGATAAGGAAGATGGAGTAAAGAAGATAATTCAAAAAAATAAAAAATATAATTTCACAAATGATATCGTTAATGATATCATCAGAATCCTTATAAAGCCCGACTATTGACGGGAAAAACTATACCAGACAAACTTATTTTATTATTGATTAAATCAATATAAATTTCGAAAAAGAAAAGATAAGGAAGATGCAGTAAAGAAGATAATTCAAGAAAAAATAAAAATATAATTTCACAGAAAAAACAAAAAATATAATTTCACAGATGATGTCATTAATGATAAACTTCTCTTATTATTGATTAGATCAGTATAAATTTCCAAAAAGAAAAGATAAGAAATATTCAGTAAAGAAGATAATTCAAGAAAAAATAACATTAATGACATTATCAAAATCCTTATAAAGCCTGACTATTGGCGGGAAAAATTATGCCAGAAAAACTTCTCTTATTATTAATATATAAATTATAATTATTATTACTAATACTAGGTTCCACACTTCCGGCAACCAACTACTACCTCTAGCTTGATTCGAATTGTACGCAGTAGTTGAATGTTCAAATTTTAAGATATATAAGAGACGTGTTTGAAATTACACCCATCCCTCCCCTAATTGCCCTCCCTCTTTCTATCTCCACCTTGTATAAATAAATTATAAAAAAAAGGAAGAAAGAAAGAAAAAGGACGACTACCTCCTGCACGGCCCATGGACTTCCTCTCGCGCAACATTTAGTTTAACCATAAACTTTGTTGAAGGGTCGAATAGCCTAGTGCCACTTGGTGTCCTCCGTGTCAGACCTTGTGGTTGTCAGGTCATAAAGTGTAAGCTTTTCTTGCACTCAAGCTTAGGCCATGATTATGGATCAAACAAGGGCTCAATCCATGACTTCATTGGGCAAAGATTAAGTTGACCGGCTTCTATTCTTCAATACGATGAGTAGTGAAACCGACGAAGAGAATCAAGTTCAAGCAATATGAGGCCTTGGAGATCCTCATACATGAAATCAAGCTCTCATTACTCGACAACTTTTCTAGAACTTGTGACAGAGCAATCAATCTAATATGTGTACTTAAACCACCGTACTTGTTAGTTCCAGTCTGAAAGAAGCTTTTATTTGTATTTTATTTTTGTACTTAGAGGACATGTCTCACCAGACCTTATACTAGGTAAGCTCTCTCTCTCTCTCTCTCAGACTTATAAAAAGAGAGGGATAAGCTCATTTAAAAAATCAATATTTTTTACATTTTACTCTCTTATATTGAAAAACCCAAAACAATAGCTATCTGGGCTCCAGCTCAATATAGATCTGAAGTCCAATCCTAAATTTCTCAAAGACCTGACATCCAGAGAAAAAAGAAAATAATTTCTTTCCACTATACATACCTAGTTATATACTCACATTTCAACTTAATGTAAATGATAAATTCCGGTAGTCATTTCTAGTAGTAAAAGAGGAGGACCACAATTTTACTATTTGTTTATACCGCTACTGTTAGAAATGGCAAGAAAAAATAAGGGTTTCCCTAAAAAAGAAAAATAGTATAAGTATTTGTCATTTTCGTCCATATTAAAGATAGAGATAGAATGTGTAACTAGTTATGTTTCGTTTTTATTTTTATTATTTTTACTATTTTTTACAATTTTTTTTTTCTTTTTATATAAAAATAAAGGTAAAAATGTTATAAAGGATTTTATGAGTGAATTTATGTAAGGTTGGGGACCTACGGCATTGAAAAAAGGTTAAGGACTTAGCTGATAAAAAATGTAAATCTTGGGGACAATTTGTGAAATTAACCCATAAGCAAATAAGAAAATGGTTAATTTCACAATATTTGAGTTAAGAATCAGTTGAGTCCCTAACCTTTTTTTCTACCTCATGGGTCTCCAACCTTTCATAAATTCGTACGATGTGTCCTTTTTGTCACAATTCCGTCAACTTTTCATGAAAATGACCATTAACTTTTCACAAATGTCCATTTGCCGTTTCCGGCAGCAAATTGGGAGGATTAACCCCTCCCCAAAATGCTGCCAGAAATGGTAGTAGACTGCTGCCTTTTCTGGCAGCAAAAATAAGGGGTGAATTCTCCCAACAATAGCATTTTTGCTGCCGGATAGGAGGGAAAAATGCTGCCAAAAATAGGGTAGGGTTGATCCCCCCTAAAAAATTGATGCCCCCAAAATATTTTCACCTCCCATTTTTGCTGTCTGAAGTGGCAGTTCTGGCATCATCTTTAGGAGGTGAATCCCCTTTTGGGTAGTATTTAGGGGGATTCACCCCCTCCAATTTTTGCTATTGTTTCCGGCAACAAAGATGCTGCCATTTCTGGCAGCATTTTGGAGCGTGAATCCCCCTTTGCTGTCGTTGGAGGGATTCACCACTTCATTTTTGTTGCCGGTAATGACACCAGTCTGCTGTCATTTCTGGCTTCTTTCTTCCCTTCCCCCCAAAAAAATTGTTGCCATGAAATGGCCTGTTTCTGGCCTCAAATGCAGGGAGTGACCTTCCCATTTTGTCGTTTTCGACGACAATCCAGTAAGCGAGGACCGGGTAGGGGTCGGTTTTCCCTTTTTTTAAATAATTTTTATTATTTTTAAATATTTTATTTTTTAAATTAAAAAGTTAAGGGGTATAATGGTCATTTTTATGAAAAATTAACGAAATAGTGACAAAAAGGACCTATCGTACGAATTTATAAAAGGCTGGGAACCCAGAAGGTCGAAAAAAAGGTTAGGACCCAGCCGATCCTTAACTCAAAGGTTGGGGACAATTTGTGAAATTAACCAATAACAAAGTAAACGAGTTTTTTGATTAAAAAAAAAAAAGGTAACGAGATTCAGTTTTGTGTAGATTGAAGTTAATTTAGGGGTTTAATTATACTTAGAGTGTGTTTGATTAACAAAGATTTTTCATAGAAAATGGGGTTTTCCACCTAAATTCTTACTTTTTTGGTGTTTGATTGACTTTTTTTCCAAAAAACTATTTTGGTCACGGTGACTACATTTTCCTTGAAAACAGGAAAATATTTTCTTATGGGGGTGAATGTTTTTTTGTTTTTTAGTTAATTCACAATTTTTCTCGAGAATTCCTCTTTTAATTAAACGCTTTGTAATTTATTTTCTAAGGAATTCAATTAACGGTAAATCAATTGACCAGAAAATATTTTATTTTTAAATAAATTTCATGTATGTAATCAAAGGCACCTTTAATTTTTGGGTATTGGTGGGCTAATTCTTAATAGTTTTTTGTTGACTAAATCTATACAATTAAATTAATTTTGTAAGATATGTAAAGATGAGTATTGGTTCATATAACCACCTTTATAATTAATGATGTTATTATTGAATTATGTGAATATAGGTCAACTAATTATAAATTAAATTAAAGAAGGGGATCAAAGGTAGCCCAAGTTGCCAAAGGCCTTACCCTTTACCGGAGATATCCGGGTTCGAATCCCTCCATCCCGCCCCCTTGTAATAAAAAATAATAATCTATTATTATAACCTAAATCAAGAGTAGCGGTACCTACAACACCGAGGTTTTCCCGCCTTTTTCCTCGAGTGCCTGTAGGTACAGCAACTTTGTCGTACCCGATTTGCCTTTAGCTAGAATATTCCTCAATTTATTTTCAATCTAATCGGATACAATAATTCATATGACATTTTCATATAATCTTAATTGCCATTAAACAAAGTTTTCCCTTGTTCTCATATGTCATAGCCTCCTTCCTTATTTATATGATAATAATAGCCATCTCGGCTAAATATTTCTCACTGTATAATCAATCTAATTCTAATCAAATACAATAATTCATATAATTAATCAATACTTTCTTCCTTTTTCCTTATTTAAATGACAATAGCTATGGCAACTGAATATTTATCCCCTTTTTTTCGTTCTAATCAAAAACAATAATTCATATAGTTAATCAAATACAATTATTCGTATATTAAATCAAGACTTTCTTCCTCCTTATTTAAATAACAATAACTATGGCGGCTCATTATTCCTTATATAAATGACAATAAAAATGCTCTAATTTTGCAATGCCCATTACACCCTACTATTCAACTATATATGTGTGTGTTCTATTAGATCACGGTCCTAACTCGCGCATGGCTGTTGGCCGGCTGGACGGACGGTCGATGGAATGACGAGCATGCGGCTACTGGCGTCGGACGGCAGGACTGGCATTCCCGTACTTTCTGTTACTTCGTACACTGCCTAATTCGGTCGTGATTCATAAGATCATCGAGAAGAGATTGATGGTATTTATGTTGGATTGTAATAGCGGTGGTGGAGCCTATGGAAGTCTTCATATTCTTTTAACGCTTGCTGGTCCGATTGCTGTGCTTCTCGGTTCTCAGTAAAAGCTTCTTAATTTGGGCCTCTTTTTGTTTCTTATGTTTTTGCCTTTTAGATGTTTTGGGCTGCAACTTATTTGTTTGGGTTCTTTACAGAATTGCTACTTAAATAAATTTTGATTTGTAATATACGGCAAAAAATATGGTAATGTATTTTAAAGGCAAAACAGATGTTGCGCGCTTCTTGGGTTGTTGGCTTCTCAGCGGCCAAGTTTAAAGTCCATTACTAATCAACCAATAAATTTATTTATTAATTTATTATCATCATCATTATCAATTGCTTAGAGTCGACTTTGTAAATAAATGACTTTAAATATTGGTGACTTTTAATTAATCGATTATTTTATATACGACTTTCATATTTACAACTTTTTAATATTTGTAAGTAAAATTTTTGTATGTTACCTTCTGTATATAACTTATTAGTTATATGTGACTGTTTAATTAAACAGTCACATAAAATGTGACTCTTTAATTAAATACTTGCATGAAACGTGACATACTTTTTGAGTTTTTCATACTTTAATTAAATACTTGCATAAAACGTGACATATTTTAACTAAATACTTACAATATATTTTTCATCTTATATTTTTCATGATCACATGACCAATTAATAGGTATGTCAATAGTGCACTTATTTTTATAATATATATATATATATTTGCATATTTGAACTCAAAATAAAATTAGAAACCTTCATTGTATTGATTACCTATTTTTATGCCAATTGGTTTTGCTGCTTTTTGTGTTTCATGTGACTTAATTTGTTTGTTATGTATTTTCATGATAATTTGTTTTTTGGCTGCGTTATTGGTTCATTTCTCCTTTAAATCTATCTTCCTCCATACGTTATTTGTATTATATATTTTGTTATTTATTTATCCGTGTCTATTTTCTAGTGAATTGTTTAGTGGTGAATAATCTTTCTATTCATTTTTTGTAATTGAAGTTTTTTTTTTATTTCTTGGATGGTATTATTATGATATTATTTTATAATCTTTTACAGGTCTTATGATAGCCTTAGTGAATCCGTTGGATGTTTATTGCAAATCCATTGGATCTTTAGTACAAATGTTAGAACATTATTTTTTTCAGTCTATTAAAATTATCATTGTCAATAGTCTTTTGAGCATTGTTTGGAGTGTGTTCTGCTGGACTATCTTTTGAATATTAGTTTACATTTTTCATGTAGTTTTTGTATTTTGTTGAAATAATTTAAACGTGATATTCTATGCTCTACACGAATTTTTTGAACTCCAGGATTTCAATTGTATATTAAAATTCTATTCCTTTTCTAAAGTTACAAATGAATTTCTATACATCAATTTATTAATTTCTACAAATTAAAATGATTCCAGAAATCGTCATTTTATGTGCATACATTCTATTGTTTTTTCTATTTTTCATTCTTAATCAACATCAAAAAAATAATTAATAATTATAAAGTGATTTTCTTTCCTTTTTAACCATGTAACAACCCGTGTATCGCAGGTGTTAAACTAGTAATAATAATAAATTAAAGAAGGGGAAAAAGGACACGTGCCTCTTATGGCCACCTATGATTTCCTAATTGCTACATGTTAGTCGACGGATATGAGAAAGTGATTGTAACTTTCAATGACAAATAAAATAAGAGGCAATTATATTGCAACTATAAAAGTCCACACACCACGAAAAAGAAATTTTGGTACTGAACTCGATATTTTTAGCCAATTAAAAATGACAAAATTAGGTTGTACACTATAATTTATTATTTATATGAAAAATACGGCTAAATCTAATTATTGACTTACTGACCGTAATTTTACAGCTCCTGAAAACATTGTCCCCTTTTGGCATCTTTCCTTCCATCTATCCACATATTTCCTTTGTTTATTTATTATTATTATCGCTTTTTTTCGTTCCTAGTTTTTTGGTTTATGACCTTTAAAAGTTACATTTTCGATATCATTTAATTAAAATCAACATGCCACATATAGAAAAAGTAGTAAATGTGATGTTTTAACTATGTGACGTTTTAATTGAGTGTGCCTTTTTCTATGTAATATATGAAACATTTTCAATGTAATATGAAATCTTTTAATTATTAAGTGTGCCTTTTTTGATATAATATGAGACTTTATTCAAGTGCGACTTTTCCAATGTAATATGTCACGTTTTAATTAAGTGTAACTTTATCTACCTAATATGTGATTTTTCAATGAAGTGTGACTTTTTAATGCAATATGCGACTTTTTTAATTAAGTGTAACTTTTTTATTATAATGTGTGACTTTTTAATCTAGTGTGACTTTTTCAATGTAATATGTGACTTTTCAATGAAGTGTGACTCTTTCAATGTAATATGTGATTTTTTAATTAAGTGTGACTTTTTCAATGTAATATGTGATATTTTAAACAAATGTGACTTTTTCTATCTAATATGTGATTGTGACTTTTTCTATGTAATGCGTGACTTTTTAATCAAATGTAACTTTTTAATAATATGTGACTTTTTAATCAACGGTGACTTTTCAATTTGCGGTTTTTAATCAAGTGTGGCTTTTTCGATGCAATATATGCTGTTTTAATTAATTATGATTTTTTCTATATAATATGTGATTTATTTATTATTAAGTGTGACTTTTTTGATATAATATGCTACTTTTATTCAAGTGTGACTTTTCCGATGTAATATATATGTAACGTTTAATTTTTTAATGCAATATATGACTTTTTAAAATCAAGTGTAACTTTTTTTTATGGAATATGTAAATTTTTAATTCAATGTGACTTTTTCGATGTAATATGTGACTTTTTAATAAAGTGTGACTTTTTCAATATAATATGTGACTTTTTAATGAAGTGTGACTTTTTAATGAAGTGTGATTTTTTTGTATAATATGTGACTTTTTAATCAAGTGTGACTTTTTTAAATCCAATATGCACCTTTTAAATAAAATATAATTTTTTCGATGTAATGTGTCATTTTAATCATTTGTGACTTTTTCGATATAATATGTGCTGCTTTAATCAAGTGTAACTTTTTTGATGTAATGTGTGTCATTTTAATTAAGTGTGACTTTTTCTATGTAATATGTGATTTTTTAGTTAAATATGATATTTTCTCTACGTGACTTTTTTTAAATTAAATAAGTATTTTTATATTTTTCTAAATATACGTGGGCTTTCTGATTAAGTTTGAGCTTCTGTTACGTGACTTTTTGTTTTTGTGTGCGACAATACATCGTTCTTGACATTTCATAAATTAAAAATCGTTTTAAAATTAAAAATCGTGAATGAACGTTCCTCATTAATTATCTTTTCTTTTTTCCCCCTTTTTTTTGCTTTTTTGGATTGGGGGTGGGAGTTGGAATTGAGAATTGGACTGGGCCTTAAGCATTCTAAGTTGATATATGGAGTCATTGAGCAGCTGTCTTTTGGGTTTTGGCCTTATTTTTCAATTAATAAAATAATTTTGGTGTATTTGTCTAAACAACCCTCCGTCTTTTGGGTTTTGGCTGTAGTTTTCAATTAACAAAATAATTTTGGTGTATTTGTCTAAACAACCCATCAAGAATCCATATATATATTTAAGGGCCCCAATTTATTATTTAATTTAGGCCTTAAAACTCTCATATGGATTTCTGATTTGCTAAAAGTACTAGGTGTCCAGTACTCATAGAGTACTAGAATTTTTTCCTCCTACGCCGCAAATTACTCAATTTTTCTATTCACTTCAATGCCCTAAAGAAAATTACAACAATAACCTTCATTTGAAAATGATTTCACAGTTCTTTTTTTTTTTTTTTTTGATTTCCTAACCACACTCAAATTCCATATGTTTTCCTCCTCTTTATGACGGCCATTGTTCCAATTAAGAGTCGCCAGCACCTACTTTCATTCAGTTACCGCACCAACTGGAATACCCTTGGTGTACATGTTTTTGGCATTAATCCGAACAACAAGACAAAGAAATATGTAGTGCAACTGCAGAGGTGCAAGACTTCCGCCTTCAAATTTCAGGGTTTTTATACAATTAGTGTGTATTTCCTCAAAAGAAAATAATAATAATAATAATAATAACATGATTTCATTATTTATTTATTTGTTCAATATAAATCAGTGTTAATAAGCCATGCTGGTCAATCTACGAACGTACTCATTGTTTTTTTTTTCTTTTTTTTTCCCCTCTTTTTTAAACCTCATTCAACTTACATGACTAGAATTTTTTTTTTTTTTTAAGTCACCAAAAGCACATGATTTCATTATTTATTTATTGATTGTTTACTAATTTTTTTTCCAAACCGATTTTGTTTACTAATTTTTGAGTTAGTAAGAATTTGAAAGTATTCTAATCTCTTTTCTTTATGTAAGAAGAGACAAACTGTGCAAAAATTGAGATTTAGGAATTAAAATATATTAAGTTCAAAAAATTAAAGGCCAAAATCAAAACAACCTCAAACATTAAGTACAGATGGGGAGCAATTAGCCATATTATTATATTGTAAAATCCAACTTTTTAAAGTGACAATAATTGCAAATAAAATATAGGTTATTTAAAAGGTCAAATGGCTTCAGGCAAATCAACATTCGCTTAATCCATCCACATGATGTCTGTTCGCTAACTGCAACCAATTTTTAAACTATGGCTTCCTAACTGCTACAGTTTTTATATCTTGAGAAAATTTCCTAATTTATTATGGTTTGGTGGTAAGAAAAGAAAGAGATGCATTATACATGATACATGCATGTTGTAAAATTAATTAGTTATTGGTTATATTTAATGTATAGTATTTTAAAATTCATGATAATGCACAACAGACACACAAAAAGACAGAGATGTGCAATGAGCTATAATGACAAAAAGTGAATGAGCACAAATGCAACAGTAGAAGTTCGGGAAATGATATAATTCTAAACGTCTGACGCCATAAATTTAACGAACATGACATGTGCTACATGCATCACAGACAACACATACGCACATATATCTTAACACATATTCGAGGTATGTGTAAGACCAGTGTAAACTTGAGTGCATCGACTAACATCATGCAATCGCCTATTTGAGTTGATTGTGCTATTCGATCGTTGATGGCTTGATGGCAAGATTTTTTTTCCCTTTTTTTTTTTTTCTTTAATGTGGTTTGGGTGGGGCGACCCCAATATATTAATGCCAGTTTTAATTACATGAAGCATTGGACATTGGAAGTGATTTAACTACATATTAAACAGGTGTTTATATTACAGCCCAGTTGCGCTTACTGGCAAAAGACGGCAGTCCGTATTTAAGAGGCTCAACTGCTCCTCTGACTCCATTGATAAGTACATTACTATTACACTAATAGCATGGCATACCAAATGTTGCCATCCATGGCATTAGTTTTAATCAGATACCTTGATATGCCCACGCACAATATGCAGGTCTGATGGCATGCTCGATGCGTCTGAAGCTCGGGTGACGCTAGGTGGAGGTTCAAACCGACTGATGTACATGGTGGTTTCATTACATCAAGTTCAGTCCTATTCGATGTCTTTGCCACCAAATTCTCCTCCACCAAATGCCGCCGCTGCTGCTGCAACATCTAGGCCATTATTGATCGATGTCATTAAAGCCGAAAGCCCACCAACTGGGCCACCACTAGCTGTCATGCCTAATCCAAGAAGGTCAAGAGTGGTGTGCTTAGGATTGAAAACAGATGAAGTCCCCAACATCAATTCCTTTAAACTAGAACCCCCACCCGAGGTCAATCCTAGTCCCAGGCCAGCGGCTAATGGCGCACCCTCTGGTTCAATTTGTTGCCCGTTCCATTCCTGCAGTCTGCTAGAAGACGAGGAAGAGGATACAATTCCGAGCCCCCTCAAGAAAGATGCATTTGATGCAGCTGCACCTATCTGTGCAGCCTTTTGTAACAATGCTGTTGCAGACATAGCAGGTTGAGGTGATGGAGCATACTGCCTACGCTCTTGCCCTGCTGTTCCAAACATTGACGATCCTTGGGTCGTAGCAAGGCAGAGCGACACAGGTTCTGAAGATGAAGATGGCACAAGACCGGACGTATGCTCAGGGCGAGCCATGGCTCGAAACAAGTTGGTGAATCCAGTTGTTTCAGATTGCAAATTTCCTGAGGCCATTGATGATGCAAATAAACTGGCAAACACATTACTACTTGTACTCCCGCCACTGCTAGAACTGCTGCTGGTGCTAAAGGTTGCAGGCAAGCTGGTCACTGGCGGGGTTGGGGTCGGGGAATCCTCTAAAATCTGTGTGGTAGTGGGACTGGGATTGGTGCTTTCAGCCAACTCTGTATAGATAGCAACCAGAAGAAATGAAACAGAGAAGATTAACTCAAGAAAGAACTAGAAGCAAGAAAAGTTGAGCTTTTCATTTTAAGGAAATTTATATGAAGTGAAAAGAGAACCAATGATAGTTTCCTTTCCTCCTTTTTACTTTCTGTTTTAGCTGTTGGATCCCAGTGCTTCTTACTTTACCAAAAAGTTTGCTCAAATGAATCTTTAGTTCTTGATTATCAACTATGATTTCTTTTTTCTCCATTCAACTTCTTTCTAGTTCTTGCACTTTCAAATCCTGAATACTTAAATCTAACATTTTTAGCAGAAAACAACAAATACCAATAACAGACAAAAGACAACTAAACTCCAAGATCAAAGACAGACACACAACAAAATATTTTTGTTGGTTTCTCAAACTCATAAATATCAGACAAACCCCCAAATCTAAAACTGCAAGCATCCAATTTTCAGTCAGATTACCTGGATTTTGAACAGACAAAACAGAGGATGCTGCGCCAGTTGAAGGAAGGACCACCGGTGATGAAGCCGCCGCCGATGCTGCTGCTGGTGGTGGTGGTGGAGACAATGATGGCGGTGATTCAACTGCTTGAACTTTTGGATCCTCTTCTGCACTAGGGGGTGCAATAACTGTCTGCGTTTTTGCACTCTCCTCTGCCAATGCATCACAAAAGGCTCTGTGTGTGATGAAACTGTCCCTCCTGCATAAAAATCAAACTGAATCAACTCCAGACCAGACATTTAAAATCAATTTATGCAAAAATGACAAGACTACAAAAAACGCGCTAAAGATCAAATCTTGGACCTCGAAAACAAAGTCCCACAATCACATTTATACTCTTTGGTTCCACAAATCTTAGAATGAGCCTTCCAATCCGATTGAACTGCGTATTTCTTCGAGCACTTGTCACATTTCCACTTCTTCTCTCCATGTTTTCTGCAGAAATGTTTCTTGATCCCCGTCAAATCACCCAGTGCCCGCGAAGGATCATGGTGTACGCAGCCAGGCTCAGGGCACACATAGACTCGTTTCTTTGCTTCTTTACTTGACCTCTGCTTCAGCTTCCAAGGCAAATTGTGACCCCTCCTATGAAGCTGCAGATTCTGGTCCCTCTGAAACCCTTTATTGCAAATTTCACAAACAAACCGATTCGTTGCCAATAAAGTCTTCGGTGATAAAGCAATCACCTCCGCATCGGATCTCAAAAAATTATACCAGAAAACCCCACAATCAAAATTGAATCATTTTCTTGAAACAGAACAGAAAACGGTAGTGATTCATATTTTCCTACCTGGCATCCCGGGGAGATTTCGCTTTTTCTTGGCACTTGGTTTAGGAGCTACTTGATTACCAGAAGAATCATCTCCAGAAGCTGTGTAATCATTAACAGCAGATGAGTTATCTATATCAGCTGGCATCTGGTTATTGAATGCTTAAATTTCAGGTTTATGAGTCTGTCAAATCGACAAATATCTGGCGGGCATTTATTCAAGAAAATTAAGCAAAACCAGCTAATCCCAATCCGATGGCCCAAACAAAAAAGGGTAAAATTTTCTAAATTTAATGAAATGGGTTTTGGATGAAAAAGGAAACAAGTAACTTTCTTGCAAAAATAAGTGATTTTCAGGACACGGCTCTGAATCAATCTATACAACTATGTAGCTACTTTAAATGTACATTTGATGCAAAAACCGATAGAAAAAGCCTCAGTTCGATGTGGCCTTTTGAAAATAATCAAACACAGGCGACAGGAAACGCCGGAGAGTTGATGTTTCTCAAAGTCGGCTGCTTCCAAAGTTTGGGAGAGAAAATTTCGGTGAAGAGAGAGAAAAGTCTACTGCGACTTGCGAGTTCTTTTCTCTGTGTATGCAAAAATAAAAAATAAAAACAAAGTCTTCTGCGCTTGGATCCTCTTCACACTTTACTCATACTTTTTAGAATCAAGAAAAAGAAACAGGAAAAATTGCAACATTAGTCCTTAACGTGTTGTTGGAGTAGCAACTAAAGTCTTAACTATAGTTAACAAATTATTGGAGACTTGGAGTATTGAGATATAATGAGATATGTTTATAACTAGTGACAAAATGGCTCATGAGCCAAAAACTCAGCGAGAACGAGCCCAAGCACAAACGCGAGTTGAAAATCACGTACTGGTTTGGTTCGACTTGCTTAAGAGGCGAGCCTGAGCTCTTATAAGCTAAGGATAAGCGGCTCGTTAATGCTATAAGCTCACGAGCCAATTTGGGCTCGACTCGCAAAAATGCGAGCTCGAACGTGAACAAAATTTTATCTCAGCAAGCCGAGCCATTTTGCCAACCTTATTTATAACCTTTGAAAATAGTTGCACAGTCCTAAGTTTTCCAAGATTTTATTGGATTGTTTAAAAATGATTTGGATATCATCTTTAACTCCGTAACGAAGTCATACAATTTATATGAGCTAATCACATGACTCCTTACTATTGAAGGCCCCACATCTTCCCTCCTCATTGGTTTATGTAGGCTGTGCAAATCTATTATAGAATGGTCTTTTATCATTCCTTTTGGATTGCTTTAGGTAGGCATTATAGAATTCTCTTGCTCTTTTCTCAGTCTCGGCTAATAAATATAGTTTTAAGGTAGAGAACGTAATTCCTATCGAAATACTATCTTATTTTTATCTTTTTATTTATACCTCTTGAAGCTAACCTAGTGTTTTTTAAAGTTAAATAGATTGTATATTGAATATTGGTAATCTAAGCCTTACATTCTGAAAATATTAGGTCCAACATGAATAAGGAAGGATGTTCTGATCCTGTCCTACTTCTTTGGCATTCGTAACGCCAAATGACTCATATTTATGATCTTAGAATATTAGGTGGATAAATTTGAGTACTTGTTGGAAAAATGATTCTTGCAAAAAAATGTGTGGTTTAAGTTGATTTATAGAAGAATTCCATGGAATCCTTTCAATGCTTGTTTTGGTAACTTATCCTTGCGGTTTTCTAGCCAAGAATTCCTCAATAATTACAGAGGAAGAGGACCATTTGTTGTGACGGTACGGCTTTTTCTTCCACGGTAAGATTTTGACAATTATTTTTTGCGTATATAATGACAATCAATTTATTGTAGCTGATAGAAATTTGTCTACCTGTTGGGTTGATTACTTTATAGACTTCCATTCGAACTTCTTGATCTTTCATTACACAGTGTGCATATTATTGAGTTTTAAAATCCTTTCATGTTCAAAAATTTTTTCTTTGGTACAAATATTTTTCTTCATTTGCCTATTTGAACATATTATAACATTTTCCACACGTAATACAGTTTTACTTCTTCAATTCTCTGGTCGAAAGATTATAGAATTACTTAACACAGACACCCTATTAGACAAAAGTGCTTAACAAATTTGAACTATGTTTCAATGAAGGGGTAATGAAAGACTTTGTCTATCTTTGGAGACCAATTGAGCGCAACCACAACTAATTATTTAGGATCAACTTGCACTTTAATAGAGATTGTTGAACAGCTTTGAATTGAACAACAAAATGGAGGATCAATAGTACAATTGTTTTATCAAGAAATCAGGAAATCTAATTAAGGCAAGTACATAAGTTAAGAATATTTTAATTAGAGAATTTTTGTTCATTTATATTTTTGTTTGAATTTTATATTTGATAGGAAGTCATGGAAATGAAATTTGTATGGAATTGGTCCTCACTTCACTTCTCTAGCGTGATTGGCAACTTCGCCTTCTTACCATCAACCTTAAAAAAAATAAAAAAATTATAAGGAAAATAAACCGAAATATTGCCTAAGAATACGTAGATTTACTTTTGTATTCAAATTCATTTTTGCTCATTTCTATTTCGTGTAAAAAGTAAAATACCATCAAGTTTGATTGGTTTAAATTGTTAACCAAGTAGTAAATACTTCAATTTAATTTTAAGTCTATCTTATAAAATCTAGCAACTTTTTTTCATCATCCCATATGCTGGATGAATAAATAAGTGTCAAGCTTGTGTTTATGAAAGGCCCAACAAAGTCAAACTAAATTATTAATTCATTGAAACCTTTGAAGCCATTTGTCTTGCATATGGGTGGTTGTCTTTTTCTTAGTTCTATTTTGCCCTAATTATCCTAATTAAATTTACTAGGTTAATTTGGGAATAATCATCTAGCAAAATGGAATGCCCATTTTGTGATTCCCAGTGATTAGACATAGAAATGAAGCTGTCTAAGAGCATGAAAGTTTTTAAGTATTAGACGGGTAATATTAGCTAATAATATTATTTGAAGTGGGGTAGTGATATCCTAAAGACATGTTGTGATATAACCATATCATTATTTAACGTCGTTGCAATACCAAAAGTCTAGCACCTATAGATTATTAAAGGTAAACATTTGTCAATTGGAAAATGGGAAATTTTTACTTGTTTTGCGTAGTGGATGCTATTTTTGAGCTGCCGAAAAATCATTCGTTATGGTAAATAATATCATGGATAGTGCAATGTTTTAATTAAACTTGTCATTACGATAATGAAAGCCAAGAATTGGACAAAATATTTGGTGATGTTTAATGGGCAAATTAAGATTAGGTAAGATGCACTTTTGTCCCTGTTTGAGGTTATAATAATGTAAGTATAAATGATCTAACACTAGACTTTTAGTGCGGTAATGGTATCAGACAGTGATGTGGAGTAATATCAGCCACTGACGTGAGCATATCATCACCCTCACAAATCTCATCAATAGTTGAAATTATGTCACACCATATGTCTTATGCCATAATGGTGTTGATGTTTAGTATTAGATCATTTCTAATAATGTAAGTAGTTTGAACTATTTGAACTATTAAATACTGCATAAAGGACAATATTGGTACATGTACTGAAAATTTTGCAGATGATTTTACATTCCTTTTCTTTTACTTCACAACACATAGAGGTAATTTTACACCCATTGGCGGTTGGTGTAATTACACGAGGCCTCAACATTCCAACGAGACCATTATTTATTTATTTAATTATTTTTGTTATAGGTGTAACATTAAAATTTTTGAAAAATTTTTAGATTTTCACTTGTCAAAAATTTAGATATTATTGAGACACCGTTTTTTAAAATGGTTTTGTGAAAGTTATTGAACTAAAAATTAAAATGAATTTTATTAATTAAATAAAATAAACAAGGTTACCTTTCAAATTTGGTTTTGCCATTAAGGATCAAAATTCAAAAGAAAATATCAATCATGCCAGAAGCCAAAAAGTCAAAAGGGGCCAAAAAAATAATTATTTGTTTTCCAAGATAGTTAGTGGAATAAAAGTGGTACCATTTTATAATGTGGTACATAACACCTAAATTTTCAGAGTCGGCCGTATTTGCACCCTTTCTATAAACTCATCTGTAAACTTATCCGTACAAATTAATTTGTCCATATATAAAGTTATGGATGTTAAGAAATATAATAATGAAAAGTATGTTTGATTTACTTGGTTTGTAATTTGATGTTTGCCTTTGAATTTCATGATAATAGATGAATGAATATCTAGTCAGAAAAGTGAAAATTTTTACGTTATTCCAATATACTTTCCGACATCCTTCTCTTTTGGACAAAATGAAAATACATCCATATGCATTGCATCCAGAACACATGAGACTAGCTTTTATTTTCATCTTTTTCAAACCCTTTATTTTCGTATCACTAATATATAAAAGGTGAGATATTTATAAAACATTCGATTTCTCATTTCGTTCATATATTTTTCTCTTAATTTCTATTTTGCCCCTATTTCTTATAGCACTCCATTTATTACATGTCACGTCATTAATCCTTTTTGTCCTAGTGTGATTTGTCATTAACTTCTCTACTAAAATTTTTTTTTGCTTAATTGTGGTTAACTTCACTTTCTTTTAGTTTATTATTCTTCCATCTCAATTACCCACCCACCTTTCAATTATTAGGTGAGATTATTGTAAAACATTCAGTTTTCATTTTGTCTCTATCTTTTTCTCTTAATTCCTATTTTGTCTTTACTTCTAATTACACCCATTTATTACATGTCATTAATCATTTTTATTCTCATTATTATTTGCCATAACTTCTCTACTAAAACTATTTTTTATTATGGTTAATTTCAATTCCTTTTAGTTTATTCCTCAATTTCAATTACCCACTCAACTTTCAATCACTATTATACAACAGTGTCAATACATCTTAAATAGTTAAAGATTTTTTAAAACCATGTTATCACTATCAGCACTAAAGAAAGAACAAAATACATACTCGAAAAATGTTGTGGCTGTTATTCCTATTATAAAGTAATTGTAATTGCCATTTTAATCATAAGTTTTAAAATTAAAATTAACCATTGTTTGATTAACAATTTATAATTAAAATATTTTGTTATTATTATGTGATCAATCTTATGTTATCTAACGACGTGCAATACACATCTAAATTATTCGTATATAAAAGAGTAGATGTTGAAAAATCTTTTAATTTTCAAATCTACCCTTATTTATTAGCCAAAACCTTATTACACGCCCATAAATTTTCACATTTCACTTTTCATATTCTCCAAACAATTCTCATATAAGTGCTCTTAATTAATTATTACTACTATAATTAAAATCTTTGGTAGCTACAATGACGAAAATGGTTATAATATTTTTTACATTTCACTATATATAAAATCATTAATCATAACTATTAAATTTATATATAAAAGGGTGAATCAAGGAAAATTTTTTGATTTATTTATTTACTATAAATTAATTAATCATAACTATTAAATTTATATATAAAAGGGTGAATCAAATTCATTAATCATAACTATTAAATTTATATATATAAAAGGGTGAATCAAGAAAAGACTTTTGATTTCTTTATTCATTAAATTTGTCCTTAATTTACTTATAACATTAAATTCAAAGTTAGCTAATTCAACTTAAGACCTTTAATATTCTAAACATAGAGTTACTACATGCATGAATATTTCATTATTTTGTACAACTTTTGGAATAGGCTAAATCAGAAGGGAAAAAATGGACGTGAAGCTCATGTGAAATTTTAGACTATTCATATTTTAAACACAAAATTAATACATACATGATTCTTTCATTGTTTCGAAGAAGAACCAAATTAGAAGAATAAAAATTAGACATGAATTAAACTCATGTGTATTTTTTTTTACGTAATATACTTTAGTGAATTAAAAAAAAAATAATAGCACTACAAGAAAAATCGTGAAAATGCTCTAAATCCACATGCAAATCATGTGCCAATACTAGTATCTTTAAAGCCCTTTCTCAATTATTTGTTTTCTTGAGTTATTCATTGTTAGTTATATATATATATATACTGCATTTATTATATATATATATATTATACAATTGAGGGAACTTTAAAGATGAACATAGACTTGAACTCAATATCTCAGTTTTGGTAAAGAGTGCTCTTACCACTTAAGTTATTTGTCTGTTTATTTACAGTCTATACGATAAACATATTAACCATGTAAAACTCCAACAACAACAACAAAAAAAAAAAAGGAAAGAAAGAAATGAAAAAAGAAACTGACACAATTCTTAGTCCGATGATGATTCAATGCGATACAACTTTCTTCTTCTTTTGAGATTTTTTTTTTGGTTGGCAATTTGGCAAATCTCAACTCGAAATCAATTGGCAAAAGTCAAAAAGAGAAATAGAGGTCTCATGGAGAATACTTTTAGTACATGTCCCTATATTAGTTTGCCTTGTCTTAATGTTTCTTTGCTCTGTCCAAATCATAAAAATGACTTGTCATCTATCTAAATAAAAGTATCTTTAAGCTTTGCTGATTCAACAAGCTTTGGATGTGCCATAACCTATGGATAAGCTAGGCAAGTTTGTTTTCCTTGTGGGTATTGTGTGTAAATTAACATCATATATATCATTCTTATAATTATGTGATGTTAAATGACAAACTGAAATGAATAAATTACGTAAAAATATGATCTAATATTCTTACCTTATCTAACGTCATGTCATATAGGGGATCATCGGCCTTGATGATGATGGCATCATTTATATTAATATATAAGATAAAAAATTACACAATTAGATCTAGAAACCTAATAGATATCGAGACCATTGAAAATAGATTTGAGATATCTAGTGTTTGCTTGAATTTTGATGAAATAAACTCAACTACGATGAGTGTGGAATACTAAAACTCGTGTAGCTCAATTAGTAATGGCAAGGTTGGGGAGAGCCAGCCTAGCACTGCCTTGCTGCCCTAGTAATGATCTAATGCCTCACCTAATTCCAGATTGGGGGAGGGGGGGGTTGGACGACCTACTCCCCCATGGAGATTTTTTGAAGGGGATATATATAGTTATTTCATATCGAGTTTGGAGCATGCAGATTAAAATGTCATTCCTATTAACAACTCATGAAAACGCAGTCGAATTTTAAGTGCAAAACCCAATCCATCAATAAGACTAGTATTAGGCAACTATGATATGATTAGGCATGATAATATAGCATGATCTTACACGTGAGTTTGGAACGTGTAACTTGCTACTACCTCCTAACCTTAGTAATTATTAAGACTATGATTTTTAGAGTAATTTAATGAGAAAAGAGCTTTCAGAAATGGACCCAAAGCCTCAAGGCCGGCATCCAATCTCTCAAGACTTTATTATTGTTTACATTGACTTGGAATCAGTTTGCTTTTTTAGTTTTAAAATTCATTATTACATAGTTTTATCATAAGATTCTTCTGCCTTTCAAAATATATTTTAGGGCCCCCCTTTCCAATTCCGAGTGCCGTTCTTAGAATATTTTTGAGTACACATTAGAACACAACAAGGTCTTCATCTCTTGATGTAGATAGAATAAAATTGTTTTATGTAATTATTGAGTCATACATTTTAATAACATCATTTCAATTTCTCGATAATCAAGCTACTTTCACATGTGTTGACAGAAGTAGTTAATTTAATGCCACATGTGATATTCAAGCAAGACTGTATAACTCGATTGCTACGCCATAACCGATTCTAAACTTGTGTTAATACAGGGTTATTACCAAATATTGAAGCAAAGAAAGATGGTTCATAATAGACCACATGTCATGTAAAGATTTATGGAGGAATGTCCAAAGTAAAATACGAGTGACCTAGATCAATTATTGAAAATTTTCTAATATTTCAAGAGGTGTCGTGTAATTATTGTTTCGTGGGGAATTTATCACGTGCAAACACTAGTCATCAAGTAATTACTACCAGTCACAAACATTCTCATCAATCCAACCCATATAGTTTTATGTTCTAAAAGGAGACGCCATAAGCACCCTTTAACCTCTCCCCACTTTTTCTATAGAGTTAAATTGGGCTTGGAGCCCTATATGACTCTATAGAAAAAAAGGGTACCAAAAAATGGAGGTTGGAGAGGGTGCAGTGTTGGGGTATGTGATCAATAAAGTGTTAGGATATTCCTTTAAAAAAATAAATAAAGTGCTAGGATAGAAATTGAATTGTAAATAAACAGTGATTTATTTTTGAATAAATATTGATGTCTATTTTAATAAGTCATCGGTTGCTTTGGGCAAATATGAGATAGGTACTTTCAGATAAGTATATAAGATACATATCAACTGAAAATACTTTAGTCCTAAAACGAAAATAAAAGTTGGTACTAATATGATCCGGATCCACCATATTTTTGACTCAGCACAACTTGAAGATAATAATTATCAGAATTTTAAAGATAGAAGCCAAAGAGAATATTTTGTTATTTTTGAGGCCAAATTATAAGTTTGATGAAAATGAGATTGGCTCAAATTTTAGGGGCTAATTTCTAATTTATGTTGTATATGTATAGAGAGAGAAGGGCAAAGAAAGGGGGCAAATGGGTTTCTGGTGTGAAGATGGAGGAAAGAGGCGAGAGAAAGAGAAAATACATTAAACAAACATTGAAATTGCTCATGAAGAACGTCCAACAGGGAAAATCATGTCCAAATCTGAGTTGGCATGTGTTTTCCCCGGAAGTGATTGGAGCAATTAGAGATGCTCTCGATAAAAAGACACCAAGATTTGGAAAGCAATGCATTGCAATTTGCGGATGTTTAGATTGCATCTAAATTATTTGTCTTGTGTGAAATATTGATCAAGAGTGTAATTTCAAATATTCGTTCACTTTGATTAGGAGTCAGGTAACTTAGGTGGTTTATATACCTCTTATTATTATATACAATATATTTGAATTGTTCTAAGAAATTTGCTATTTGTAAGGATTTTTTTTACAAAATACGGTGTTTTTATCTTCTTACTCTTGTGTATTTTGTGACTTAAAAAATATAATCTAACATTAAGATGGTGAATTTACCCAATTTTGTAAAGGATAATTTACACATAACATCCTCAACCTTTCAACGAGTGAGTGATCACGTCCATAACCTTTATTTATGCTTTTGTGGGCCCTCAACCTTTACACAAATTCCTCTCCAGGTCCCAACTCTGCCGCTAACCAACCGCGTGCAAAAAGGATAATTTACACTTGACGTCCCCAACCTTCCAACCTTTAATAGATAACGTCCCTAACCTTTATTTTTTGTGTTGTGAGTCCTCAACCTTTGATAAAATATCTCCTCAAGTCTCTATTGATATTTTCCATCTATTTAAACCGTTAAATTTTCATAAAAGAACAATTTTACCCACGTAAAAGATTGGGGACTCTAGGTGAAATCTATATATCCTTAAAACAAGAGTAGCTGTACCTATAAGTACCGTTATTTTCCCGCTTTTTTCTTGCGGTTTCTATAGGTACAGCTACTATTGCGGTATACGTTCTTTTAATAATTCTTTTAATTAATTTTCTTTTATTTCTTTCTTAATTTGTTTCCATTTTATTTCAGTGTTTCCATGTTTTCCCCTCTTACCATGTTTGGCACGAGATTGATCCAAATCTTTTTTTAATTGCCGCGTGTTTTATTTTATTTTATCTTTTTTTTCTATTTTTATCATTCTTTTTTTTCCTCAACCAACCTCACACACATTAGGTACTCAAATCCGAGTAATTCTAGGGAGATATGAAAATTAGACATTAATAAGTGACATTCTTATGTGACACACATTCATTAGGTGATGATTACATGTCTATTTTTTCATCATCCAGTATAAGTGTGCCACATAAGAATGTCACTCATTAATGTCCTTTTTTCATGTCTCCTTATAATTTTTGCTCAAATCCGCTTTCATAATTCACTCCAATTCCTTCCATCTTATCTTCGATCAGATTTAGAAAATTTCAAATCTCCAGGAATTTTGTCTCATATCTACATAATCTTACCACATAATCTTTTTCAATTTGCCTACTTTTTTTAAATCAATCTAATTTTGGAATCCTATTTTCATAACTCATACGATGCGCTAACTCCAATATGTCGAATATGTGAACACGATTATGTTTGATATGCAAATAGTCTATTAAGCTTTGACGAAAATGGGACGTGAAGTTGATCGAGTGGAGCATCTTCAAAAGAAGCTCAAAGTCTTGCCTCTTTGGGTTTTCAGAAAGTGGAAAGTTCACGTTGGCTATACCAGGGCAAAATGTATCCAATCATAAACATGAAAATATTACTCCTAAGCTTATAGTTGCGCCCAATGGAACCAAGATTGATAATGATCTACAATGACATCGTTGGGTGTCATTGTGTGTGGGGTTATCTCCGGTGACGGTGGATCCCCGGAAAAAAATAATTGTGGTATTGTAATGTCGTGGAGTTTTTTCTTCACTTCGTTGCATTTTGGAACCTTTTTTTTTTTTAGTTAATGATAATTTTTAAAATATTTTTTTATCATAAGTAGAAGGTGAGTTGAATTATTATCTATCATATTAAAATTGCGCGTCGAAAATAATTTTTTCTTTTGATATTTTATATATATAATTGAAAAGTTAGGAAATGATGAATCCACAGTTGGCTTTATTTATGGATGCTCTTGGATTTTTTGATTAGTGAGCAATAAATAGTTATGGTCAAATTGGACTTTTGGTTCAAGGTGACGGATAAGAAGCTTTAATATAGACTCAGCGAGTTTTTACAAATCAAGATGCTCTTTTATTTTTTCGCTGCAGAAATTTTTTGCGAGTTTGCTCAATTTTTATTTCTTTAATCATTACTGTAATACATGTGTTGAAAGTTTTTAGGATATATTGTTGGCTCTCCTAAAAAGAGTTAGTTTTATTTTCTTTTTCGTCTATTTGAACTGGGCAACATCTGGTGATGAAACGAAATATACAAATCAAGATTCTCTCTTAATTTTTCGCTGTAGAATTTTTTTACGATTGTGCTCGATTTTTATTCCTTTAATCGTTATTGTAATACATGTGTTGAAAGTTTTTGTGTTGTATTATTGGCTCGCCTAAAAAGAGTTAGTTTTGTTTTCTTTTCTGTCTATTTTATTGGGAGAGACGAAAAGTGTGGGAGGTAGATTAGTTAAATTTGTTGGGTTTTTCAATAAATTTATTTATTTTCTGTGATGCATGGGTGTTAAGCTAGTTACCTTTATAACATTATAATCTTTTTAAATTAAAAATTAAAAATATAGGAAAATTATATAAAAATTAAAAAGCAAATACCCCACCCACCCCAACATTTTGCCAGGATATAATAAAGGCGTCGTTGCTTTTACATCCAAGATGGATTTGGGTGACGGCAGCTGGATTGTAAAATCAGCTCACTATCCTCCAAAAATATTTCGGGAGTGAAAGAGAAAAATAGTCCCAACAGGTGAATCTATTGTTCAATGCCGATTTAGAGACTCCATCACTGCCTGCACCCCCATTGTTGGCCAAAAATAGGTCGATAGAGATGAAAGAATTGTCGACGACAATCAATTTTACTTCATCAGCGAATTTATTATTATTGTTGTTGATAGGAGGACACCGAGAGCTTGCAGCCGTCGATGTTGTCAGAGTTTCAGATAACCAACCTTCCACAAGAATGAGGTGTGGTGTTTGCTTTTTAATTTTTATACAACCCCATCCCATAAAGATAGTATAGTAGTTATTTTCACATAGATTAAGAAACGATAGTTAATATAATTGAAACATTAAAGGTTGAGGAGCTACAATAACAAAAATAAAGGTTAGTGACGTTATCTGGAAGGTTGAGGACGTTAATTGTAAATTACCCTTTTTACACGTGGTTGGTTAACGACAGAGTTAGACGTCTTCTGTGAATGGGGACCGAGGGGAATTTGTATAAAGGTTGAGGACCTATAGAACTCGTTGAAAGGTTGAGGACGTTATGTGTAAATTACCCTTTACAAAATTGGGTGGGTAGATTCACCATCTTAGTGCTAGATTATATTTTTTAAGTCACATAATACATAAGAGTAAGAAGGTAAAATCACCGTCCTTATAAATAGTAATTTTCTTAGAAGATTTCAAATATATTGTATGTAATAATAACAGATATATAAACCACTTAAGTTACCTGACTTGCATATTGAAAATTTTGGCTTGAGTTATCCCACATGATTAGGAGCCGCCCAATAGCCAAGCCCACACAGGCCAGTGAGCCACACGAATTGACCCATCACAGTCCATAGTCCCAATTCAAGGCTAGGCCCCCTTGACTAGCCTGGCTCCATGCTTTCTGCGTGCTGGGTTGCAGTTGCATTGAGCTAGCTGGCTCATTCCCACCCTATACAAGACCATTATTATTCAAGGAAAATCCTACTTGTAAACAAATTGACTGCATGTTAAGAACTTGTTCTTTGGGTTTTATGTAAAGTAAAAAATTTATCAAATTAATACTATCTACGTCTAAAAAGCAAATTGTCACACTCCTTGCTTCTTGCTTTCAAAAAAAATTTTCACACACATTCTTATATAAATCTAAATCTTATTTACATTAACAACACACGAAATTTTCTAAGAAGATAGATAAGACTCTCAATAAAAGAGACTTACCCTGATGTGACACGAATCTAACAAAAGCAGCCTCATACAGTTGTGGGGCTGCTTTTGTTAGATTCGTGTCACATCAGGGTAAGGCTCCTTTATCTAGTTTTATAGAAGTACTCAGCAACACACTCTTGTATAAATCAAGTGTTTTATCTTATCCATTATTTCATTGGCTTGTAATTTTAAACTTTTTTTTTGAAAAAGGATTGTAATTTTAATGTTAAGCTATAGTATGTGTGAAAAAGACAAAAATTCTAGGGAGAGGGAGAGTACTCCCCCAATCAGGGGGGCCAAGTAAGGAGTACTCTCCCTAGAATAACTCGTGAAAAACATATACGTTATCTAACAAGTGGTATATTTTATGCAATTTTTCTATGAAACAACAAGGACTCCAAATATAGAGCCAAAAAACTGAGTTGGCAAGCCAAAATGGTAAAGAAGGACCCATTTCCATTCCACCTAATTTTCCCCATTTTGGCTGCGTGTCCCACGTCAAAAAATTAAACCTTTCACCCCATCTCTTTCTCTCTCTCCTCGATATTTACTCCCTCTAGTCACCTGACCACAGCGATTTCACCGGCGACAACAAACCAGCCGGCACCAGAGCTAACCCCCACCCCTCTGACTCCCTCTCTCCCTCTCCAATCGAATAAAAACAGCCAACCACCAAGAAGTCATCCTGGAACCCCAACGTGGAGAAACCCAGCTCGCTCGGGAACCCCAACATGGTCCGTGAACGCACATCTTCTCTTTTGGACGAAAACTAGCTCGGCTGCTTCTTCAATTTCTTACCAACAACCGCCACCTCTTTCGCCAGAAATAGGGAAATTGTCTATTTATTTGCCTCTTTCACCGGCGCTCTGCGTTCTCTTGGTGCTGCGGCTGTTTTTGTTTGTGTGAAGAGGGCAGAGGTTAGACATGGGCTCCCGGAGCCGGCTGTTTCACCCTCGCTGGTGCAAAGGTCGGACTGGGGGCGAAGGGAATAAGTGCTTGTTTGATCCTCTTTAACATATCTCTTTATAATTTCACCTATAACTGATTTGACAACTATTCATTTATAACTACAAATTTCAAATTTTCATTAAATCACACCACTGATTTAATTTTATTATAATTTATTCTTTATAAGTCAATTACATAAAGATGATCAAATAACCACTAAATTTCGAGAAGGGAGAGGGAAGGACTTTTTTGGTAGGAGGTGGGGACGGTTTTTTTTTATGTGGGACCCGTCCCAAAATGGGAAAAATAGGTAGAACGGAGTTCAGCCCTTGTTTGTCCTTTTAGCTTGCCAACTCAGCCTTTTGACTCTATATTTAAAGCCCTTTTGGTTTTATAGAACAACTGATATTTTTTGTGTAAGAAAAACGGTGTTAACCTAACTCGGTTGGAAAGACAATCTCAAAACCAAAAGTGAAAACCCAGGCGCCATTTCTCTGAAAATTAATAAACCCTAAAAATCTAAACCCTGATCTTTTCCACCGGCGACGACAGTTACTGGCTGGGGGGCGGTGGGTTAAGACTACCAGAAGAGCACATATATACTCCCAAACTCAGTTAAAAAAGCAGTAATAACAGGCTATTTTCTTTCATCATTAGTATTGTACTTAAAGGGAAAAAGAAATTCGCGAACCGCAATGGCGGACATGAACCTGGACGACCTATTCACTGACACGAACAAGGGCGGAGCTCGACCTGCCCGTTTCGCGCCCAAGGGCTCTAAGTTCAAACCCAAGCCAAAAGTGGAACCATCTCAATCTGATTCAGTTGAATTATCACCTAAAGCATCTGATTCCCGTGTCTCTGCTAAAAGGGAGGAACTCGATGCCAAAACTGAAAACGTGAACAACGGGATTAAAATCGATGTTGATGTTGAAGTGAAGGCGGATGAAAATACTTCAAATGAAATTAAGGAAGAGATGGTAGATGATTTAATGGAAACAGAAGCCGTGGAAGGTGAAGATCCAGATGAAGTTGTTCGAGAAATTGATGTCTATTTTGCTCCTTCTATTGATCCTGATACTAAGGTAATGAAGCTTCAGTTTTTAATATTATTTTTCTACCGTGAATTCATTTGGGTTGGGCAGTGCATGATGAAATGCCAGTGATAACTTGATTTCTTATTTATTTATCTATGTTTTTTCTAGTTGTATGTGTTGCAATATCCACTGAGGCCGTCGTGGCGGCCATATGAATTGGAGGACAGATGTGAAGAGGTATGTGTGAGCTTCATCTAATGAATCATATTAAAAGATATTTGGGGTTAGTTTCTCATGATAGAAAATTCTCCACAATTGATAAATTGGTATTGAATATTTAAGGTAAGGGTGAAGTCTGAAACTTTAGAAGTTGAGGTTGATCTGACAGTTGATGGTGATTCCAAGAACTACGATGGTAATGCTGATCCTAGAGTACAGATGAAAAAGCAGGTTTGATTTGACTTTCTCCCCTCTTGTTTTGTGCATTATATAATCTGACAACTCTACATATTTGACTGTGAAATTGAATTGCTTTTGAGTTTAAAGGATGAAATTTGAAGAATTTTCAAATATCAAAAATTAAGGAAAGGTAAACTTTAAATTGATAATTAGAACCACATCCTAATATTGTGGTAGAAAGCTGCTAAAGTGAACTCATAATATCTGATTTCAGAGCCAATTCTTGACAATGGTTACCTCATATTGTTGGTTGTTCAGTTAATTTTGTATTCTATTTTCAAGACATGAGATTTTATTTCTGTTGCTCACATAGCTTTAGGAAAGGATGCAAAATATTTATCAACCTTTGCTTTGTCATCTCTTTATAGACACTTGCTTCATCATGGAAACCACCTCTCACAAGTGGGTATGCTGTTGGGATTCTAAGAGGAAATAAGGCATGGTTTTTTTAATCTTGGACTCTTACTTCATTTTCATTTCTGATTTTCTTTCTGCACAACAATGTTTCATTGCTAAGCCTCCCCTCCCTAAGTCTGAACTATTTTAAGTTCCTTCAAGTACTCCTTTCATTTGTCATGCAGTTGCACCTCAATCCTATTCATTCAGTTGTGCAGCTCCGACCATCGATGCAACATATGAATCCCAGTAATTCTAAAAAGAAGAATATTGGATCGGGTAATGTTGAAGATGCCAATAAAGTGGAAGCAAAACCTTTGGAGACATCAAAAAAGCAGGTTGGTTATCTTTGTCTCTAGTTGCATATTGGTAAATTGACATGTAATCTTAACCAGTGTGGCCCCATCAATTAGTTTTCAGTTAAAGATGGTGAGAGCAACTATTACTTGCTTAAGTAAATGTATTCACTTGTTCAGTTAAAAAGCCCATCTCTTTTATATTTTTGGACTATGTAGGAGAAGACTGGAAACATCACCTTGGCCCTTTGAAAACCGTCAAATCCATATCTACAAACTATTTCCATTAAGTATTTCTAGAGAATGCCTTTGTAAAATTCAAGTTAGATCTGAAGCATGCTCATCTGAGTTATATACTCTCTCCATCCCACTAAGATAGGCTTGTATTCCTTTTTCGTCCGTCCCAAATTATAGGCCACTTTCTTTGTAGATGTGTAGTTGAAATATCACTTCACTCATATACCCCTATTTAATGGGCATGGTTATCAACAAAATAAAACTTTTAAAGTGAGATAAGTAGTAAACTAAAGGGTATATTAGTAAAATGTTGTTAAATTTTACATTTCCAGCAACATTAATTGAGTTTTTCTTAAATCCTATTGAAAATAGGAACATGCCTATCTTAGTGGGATGGAGGGAGTAATTGTCTTAATTTGCTTTCTGTAGCCTTTGACTTTTTTCTGCCTATTATCCTTTTATTGTAGTAATTTATATCTGACGATGCATTATTCCTTTGCAGAGCAAGACACCCGAGCAGAACAAGGATAGCCGAGAGGTACAGACTTGGTTCATCTGTCTGTCCTGATTGTACAGTGATTATTGACTTCATGTTGTCGTTGTACCAATGAACATAACCTATGGCAAAGGAGCAATGGTCTTTTCTTCCTGTTCATTACATTTACCATAGATAGAGGATCAAGAAAAGATTTTACCGTGGGATTTGTGCCTTTGTTATTAAGCCACTGATAATTTTTATTACATGCATTAAGCCATAAAGCGACTCTCATTTTAAAGTACTTAGATGACCTTTTAGTAAACAATATATTGTAATTATGTGGTTTTATCGTCGGCCACATGGATGGATCCAATCCAGCCCGAATTTGTTAAAAATTTTACGTAGAATTTTTTCCCCATGTACATTAAGCTGAGTTAAATTTTATCATCATAGCGCTCTTCCGATCTAAAAAAATTTCTAGATCCATCCTTGGTCGGCCAAATAGTAGCAAAGAAGTCTCTTGGTACTGGGTATTTTCACTATGGCATTACATTTACTTTTGTTGCACAACTTGCACTAATGGCTATAGATTTCTCAACCTGCAAAGGCGGAAGAGCTCATGCATAGAAAGGCAAAATTGATCTAAGCTTTGTCTTTGCTAAGGAGTTGTAAGCATATGTTGCCAAAGAGTGAACAATAAGAGTTAAACCAAGATTAGTTGCATCTTACCTTTATTTAATATATTCTTTTAGTAATTTTTTTTGTTCAACTGATAATTTGGTTAGGAAATTGAGTTACGGTGAAGGAGGGCCATCGGAGTCTGATACAGGCCAATTTTTCTTCTTCCAAGCTCAGGCATTGTATGCAACATTGGTGTTGTAACAGTATTCATTTTCTTTGCTATCATGTTAAAATATTACAACAATTTCATAGTGTGCTTTTAGGGTGATCTACTAAGCTTCCACGATTGCCTACTTTGTTCCGATCTCCATAATTTTCAGTAAGACTGATCAAATGATTGTATGAACAATTATCCTATTTTTGGTTTCAAGCCCGGCTTTGGCTCCCTCTAAACCATCATCTTTGGGGCGAAGATCTAACAAAATGGATGATTTTAGATCTTAATTTCTTACTGTTGTCTGTCCTTCCCAGGAATGGATTCCCCTCAAATACCATGGTGTAAAGAGTGATATTGCAGCTAGATATCTACAAAAAATGGCAGCAGAGAAAGGCTCACCCATTAATTTTTCCATGAGCTCGTATGCATTTAAAAGCTGACACCTGCTATTTTCATCAATTTTCTAGAAAGAATATTGAAGCTCCTTGGATTTAGTGATGTGTTAACAGGCACTAATTTGCTTTTCTGTTTTTCCAATTTTAGGTGTGATTATTTGAATAAGTTATGTCCAGGCACTTCTAGTGAGACTTTCAGATCCAAAGTTCCTACAAAAAGGTACCCGTTTTTTTGTTTGATAGGATTTATCTACTTCAGATATTATTTGCACAATGATGATACGGGTTTGCTTTTAAATCAAAAATACTTTCAGATTGTTTCAGATGTGTCAGAAATTTTCTATATGCTCTCCATCGTCAAGTTTCTGGTCACTTCTTTACAATGTTCTTGAAAGTTTGAAGTTTTGAGTGATATGTTATGATTTACAAGCTTTTCAAAGTATACAAGTCTGTGAATGTCTGGATGTGAGACAGAAATCGTCTGAAGCTCTCAATCGTTCCAA